>JACTOM010000891.1:2055106-2258244 GCA_015832385.1 Elymnias hypermnestra
AAAACTGCCTCATTGGTCTAGTGGTTAGCATGTTCGACTACAGACATGAGGTCCTGGGTTCGAGTCCCGGGTCGGGCCAATTCGAAATCGATATTGAGTTGTCCATTAAGATTTTCTCAATATCTGCCTGAAGCTGGGAAGTTGGCGGTGTGATCCACCCCCGTGCCTCGGAGAGCACGTTAAGCCGTCGGTCCTGCGCCTGATCTCTCTCCGGTCGTGTCGGTTTCCCGTCACACCGGACTATGATAGTGAAGGAATAGAGAGTGCACTTGTGTTCTATGCCTGCCAATCCGCAGTGGAGCAGCGTGGTGGGTCTATGCTCTAAAAATCCTCTCCCATATGGGGGAGGAGGCCTGTGTCCAGCAGTGGGACGTTAATGGTCTACTACTTACTTACTACTTTACTTTTAAAAGTCAAATTAACTTGGAATTTTCTGTATAGGCAAAACAATCCAACCTAATTATGTAATACAATTTAATGAAAATATTTCTGCGTACATTTTCTGTTAAGTAGCAGCTTATTAATGAACGTCCTAATGGAAAGAGGCCTTCTCAGTCATAAGAGAGAGGGTTTTAAAGCAGAGACTCACCACTCTGTTTCACTGCGAGTTAGTAGGCTTCACATAACCCAAAATTACTCTCGAAATATGCTCAATAATGGGTTAAAAAAAAACAATCAAGTACCGAAGCTTCATTTTAATAAAGAGGAACTTAACGGTTACTGTGGATTCCCATCTAAGATTTCTGTAAACGAGAATCTATTTTCGTTTGATACAATCATTGTCTCATCGGTTTTTTTTATAAAACATAATGTCTAGAAAGTTTTCAACAAGTTGATAGCAACTGATCACTAAACATCGGTCCCTTGGCTCGTGATATCTATTATGCATGAAAATCTTAATAGAAAATGCATTCTATTGTATATTATGCATAATAGCGAATAACTGGTATCTAATTTTGGGTGTAACCCACAGAAATTCTTTCTGATGCAAGTACTCTATGGGTCACGTATATCACAATATTATTTATTACAAAACTGTTCAAGTTCGAACGGCTGTATCAATATATTACATTTAAATAGAATATATTAGATGCATCAAAAACTCATGTTCAGTATATTGAAATTACTTTGATTCTATCAACCTTTTGTATGAAACCTAAAATCCATGCTTATTTTAGCAAAAACTATTTCTAACTTGATGGAGATAATAACAGCGAGTGTGTTTTTTATCAACCGTCATTGATCCCGTTCCATCGCAAGTACGTAATGATAAATAATTAAGAATTATATTCTTTTAAAATGTCAAATTTTAGTGAGATTATGTAATACGTATAAGCTATTTCCTGTCCGGCTTCGTGAGTATGACTCAGGTTTACACTTTTTCCTCAAAGTAATTGATGACGAATAGCAAAAACTTTTATCTGTAAGAGAACGTTAAACTCTAATATAAGAATTCGGAATGTAATATTTCGCGTCTTAGAAGTGTTTGTATATTTAATTATACTTTAGATATAATTAATATTGTTCGTTAAAATAAAAGCGTCTGATGTTTACTAATTTAAAATAAATTATTGAAACCAATTGGAAATATATTATGATATAATTTTACGGTTTCAAACTTTTCACTCGAAAACAAATTTGTATTATTAAAGTATTTTTTTGTAAATAGTTGAAAGGTCTACAAAATTCGAGTTACCGATCTTTTGATACTCATTATTTTTATGGCAGAAATTTAACTTTCAATTTGAATAACTTTTATCAAGAAATTTTGTGTGTTTATCAAAATCATCTATTTTATATTAGATTAGGAGTTGAGCGATCTTCAACAATTAAACTTCTTTTAAGATACAACAATAAAAATTTAGGATTTGTCGTTTCTATAGAGTGTAAAAGTATATTTAACAAACATTAATAGTAGAGTTCTGAACATTTAACGTCTTTTAAACGTTAAACAAAATGCAGTTGAACTCTAGCTAGAGTGATATATGTTATTTAAATGTCGAATACTATATTGTTCTTATTTTTCTATACTAATCTATCATATGTATGTATTTGTTTATTAGGCTACCTCTTGTACTTGTGTTTATTTAGTTGTGTCTTTTGTAATACAAATTTACGCTAAAAAGTGTTCTGTCTTCTATCTAGCTATATTATAGGATTATATTATATTATCCCCTTTGAAAATTTTCCAGTCTGTATTTGACCTAGCAACGTTGCGGTTTTATTAATAGCTATTCAATTAAGACGCAATTAACGATCCATAGCGCAGGAAATAGTACTTGTGTCCTCAATAACTATGCAGGTGAAGTTGGTTAGAGGCTTTTGAGGCGGGCGCGTTAGGCTCGATCGTAGCTTTCGGCGTGCAAGCTTACAAATAAACAAACCTGTATCCCCTTTCCCCTCTCCTCGCCTGTAGCCCGCCCAGCCTCCGTCGTTGTGCTAACACCGCTCCTTATATTTCGTACTCGCTTAAAAACATTTGAAAGCTATTTCCAAACATTCTCTCTTACAAAGACAATTGTATAACATAAAATAATTGTAAATCATAGACTCTTTTATGGTTACTACATATATCATTACTTGCGAAGTAATTTGGACTATATTTTCGAATTATGTTCTTCTTTTTTCACTCTTTTAGACGGGAATATCTTGTTTCAATACTTAATTACTTTACAAATGACACTGTTATTGCACAGCGTTTGAAATCCTCAGAAAGTACAAGATATCTATTATAAGTTTTAATGATAAACGAAACCGTAACAATACGAGTATATTTAAATATAAAATTACGCACTTTTTAGTAATTACTGACAAAAAACTATACCCGATTGATTTTGAAATTTTAAGCCGTTCTCTAATATGATACAGAGAGTATGTAATAAAACGACTACGGATCATAACCCCAGGCCCTAATCCTAAATATGATTGGGAAGTCCACATACTGCCCTAATTTTATCTGTTTGTATTTTTCCGATAGTTGTTAAGTGTACTAAGATAATTTTATGATTTATGGGTCTAGTTACCAAATTATACCACATCGCTAGAGATTGTGAGAGATTCATACAGCTGATGTTCAATCTCATGAAGAAGATGTGTTGATTCAGTGTTTGTTAGTGGTGAGGTAAAGAGGTAGTAAATGCGAAGGTTTCGGTGCGCGTGGCGTAGGAATCTGTGCGCACGCGCAGGGAGAGGTCCGCGCAGCGTAGGGTCGGCGCGGGCGCGGGCGGCAGTCCGCGGGGAGACGCGCGCGAGAGTGGTCGCCGCTGTGCGCATAGTGCGGCGCGGCCGCGAAGTGTGATGCGAGCGTGCCGCCCGTCATGGCCACGCTCGGCCTTTCCAAGGTGTTCATCCTCGACAAGTACTTCACCGAACTGCAAAAGTTTTGGGAGACGGAGAAGAAGCTGCAAGGTGAGCGAGCACTCCGCCCGCGCGTCCCGTCCGCGCGACGCGCTCCATTCGAGATTGTGATCATATTATTACTGCTTATATCGTGTTTGAAAGTTGAAGGCTTTCAAATTTTTCACTCGTGAATACTGAGCATTATTTATAAAAGCCCTCCGAGCCATTTCGGCCCGAGAGCCCGACGGGTTCGATCTCTGCTCGTTATACGCTTTTTGTGATGGTTACGTTTGTAGATCGAATTTTGACATTGAGTCACGAGAAGGTTCGTTTTGTCCGAAATGAGTGATAGGTGTTGTGGTTGCCGCTTCTGGATTATTTTTTATCAACGTCTCAGGTATTTAATGTAAAATATATATTTGTTTATCTTTATATAACATGTCTCAGTTGTTATCACGTATAATATTGTCTTTTTTCCTTTATGCGTCTTTTTGCGTGTTTCGTGGAGCTTTTCTTTTTATCTACGGCGTTAAAGCTAAAAATCAGTGCTGTGGGTATACCACAGCATTCAACTGAGTTTCTGCTTCAATAATGTATTGTGTATATGTATAACAATCGTGAAAGTATTAAACACTTTTATTATTTATATTTAATGATTTCTTAATTAATCTAAGTTAGCTCGTGTAACTTTGAATAAATTTGACTTATATTATAAATTCATAGGATAAAAGTGTATTATTTATTTACACATTCTATTGCACATTTGTCGTTCATATACGAGATAAAATAAAGTTATATATATAACAAACAAAAGTACGTTAGGCGGTAGGTAGATACCGTTTTCTTCCCGACAATTTTGGGTTAAAAAAAACTGAAACAATGAAAGAAAATACGTACACACAGATATTTGCATATTAATATATGAATGACAACAATTTATTTACACTATAAGATAAATGATGTAAGATAAACATTATCTAGTGAATATAAAGTAACAATTATTTGTATAAATTGTAATATCAGACTTTGCTGGCAGAGATTCCGAGAGATTTGTGTTCTGGTACGATGCTGTGTAGAAACTATAAGAGGTCAATTGCCTCTTACCAGATTAGCGCGTATCCATCTTAGACTGTATCATCATGTGTGATCGCAGTCAAGCCCTAACTTGTCGGTAATAAAAATAAACTAGTTTTAATCTGATGGAATGTCCGAAATGATACCGGTAAGCCGGGGACAGAGGTATTTAAGTATGTGTGTATATACAAAAGTTGTTGTGCTTATTTTTATCTGTAACGGAGAATTATATCAATTATTATGACACTGAACTTGTGTAGAGGATTATATAAAGATTTTTCCTTTTAATAGATTTAATTATACTTTAGCAACGATAATTAAAAAGGTCGCTATTTGCAAAAGAACTTTTTCTTAATATCCATTAAAGTAATTGTAAAAATAGAAAAGTCTTTATTATGTAAATTGGCAATAGAATTTTACAATGGACCAATAATTAAAATATAGGGAATATAAACATATTTTCAGAACTCTTTTCATTATTTCAAAGATCGTAAAGTTTAATATTGAAACCTTATTAATAATATGAAAAGATACTTTTCTAAATATTCTTGAAGCCCTGTTATAAGTAACTGTGTAATAAAACAACAATAAGCACAAGTACCTTTTAATAAAAAACGTAAGATCGAGAGAGAATAACAGTTGAATACAAAAAATATAGAATTCATTCAACTCACAACTTCAACATCCAATTCACAATTACAAATACATGTTGATGATGGTAACTATATATCCAAGACTTCTAGTAATTCTGAGTTCTAGAATTGATACGAATAATAAATCCAAAAAAAAGTTCCCTAATTCTTGTAAGCTTCTTATCCTTTTGTGGAAATAGTAGCTAAATATTTTCTGGAGAAATTTTTCTAGGCGTACGTCTTTTTTTAGGCGTAATGGTATCACTAATTGTTTTGATAGCTGGCCCCTGGTTGAGTCATGTCACATAAAATGAAGGAATTTGTATTTTCTAGCTCACCTCCATGTATAAAGGTGCAACTACAAGTTTTTCTTGCTGGTCCCTGGGTTTATTCGAGCCACGTTTGGGAAATTGTACTTATAAGCTTGTCTACATTTGGGAGCTTCAGCTGTGGCTATTAACCATGCAAAAATGTGTTCTGGAATGTAGTAGGTTACTGCATTTCAATTTTAAATTGTTTTATCACTTACTATAAGGTGAAATCACAAGCGATTGTTATGATCTTCATATCATTTACGTAAAGTAAAGGGATTTAAAGTACGACGCTATTTAATGAGCATATGTACTCTTAACTTCTTGACAGCAAAATGATCTCTCGGTTTAGAAAAGTTGCAATATTTTTTACTATAAATAAAAATGAAGCCTATCGTTTTTCCAAATCCAGTAAAACATCAGTCAAATACTGTGACAATCTTGAATTCTGATATACACAAATAGATAATTGAGCGAGATTCTCGCAATTAAGAGTTAAAAACGCATCGGGACCCTGGAGTATTCATTGTGTCGTATCTTTCCATTTAGGGTGCGAACCTACTTTTCTAAAGCGATTCCTTGTATTATACGACAGGTAGTTTGTCAAATATGTATATTTTAACAAATATTCTCACCTCGTGAAGATGCAACGGCTCAAACAAACACAACTGAAACGTAACTATGAAATATGATCTCTAAAATATTCAATTAAAATGAATTCTAAATTGGGAGTCGTCTTTTAAAAAAACTTGACTTTATCTTTAACCGACTTCAAAAAAAGGAGGAGGTTATCAATTCGTCTGTATCTTTTTTTATGTTTGTTACCTCATATCTCCCGACTGGGTGGACCGATCTTGATGATTTTTTTAAAATGAAAGGTGGTGCTCGTCATAGGGTCCCATTTTTTTTAAATCCAGTTCTGATGATGGCATCCATAAGAAAACCGGATAAGTCTTAAATTTTCATTAAGGCATGTGCACGACAAATGGATTCTTTTATTATTGGAAAGGATATCCGAGGGTTGTTTTGTGATAGTTAGGTTCTGATGATGGAATCCATGACAAAGTGACGGAACTCTTCAATTCTTAGGAGCAAATGAACGATACTCGGCAGAATCTTCTATAGACTATCCAGATATTTGAGTTGCCTACTGTAACTTCGGTATGTTCAAGTGCTAGTAGTATTTAAATATGAAGATCAATGGATCTCCTCAGCGGCTTATAGAAAGGGTGCGGTTTATGGCAGAAAATATGGATGTCTGTAATCAAATAGCAATGAGCTTACATTTGTTGCTGCATTACGATATTTATAAGGTGTATTATGTATAAAGCGGTGGTAGCCGGCCAACACGTTTTTAGGTGTACACATATTGAGACAAATTTGTTAGTTTACTTCAGATACACTAAAAATCAAAAAAGAAATAAATATTTTAACAAAAAAAGAATCGTTTTCAAAACAATATATTAATATACTCTAAAAAGTAAGAAATAATTGCGTATTCTTTTATAGTGTACTTCGTATTCTTATATTTGGAGTCGGTGTCAGCCGAGGCACCTATATATATAGCTATAGGTGGGAGAAGACGACTTTTTTTGTGAAAATTTTTATTTATTCATTGTAAATTTTCTAGTAAAAAACTGTAATATTTTGGAATTTTGGACTCATTTCGATGACCTGAAGCATCTAATTAATACATAGGCTTAATTGTGCTTTTATTACTAGAATGTTTCGCAGTTTGACAAAATTTTAATCGAGGATTTAGTTCTGCTCCTGACAAAACAGGTTATGCGACTTGGATATTCTGCCTATTGAAAATTTTATGGCCTGGTCTAAACTTTGAATATGTGTTAAACACTTTAGCGGAACAGACTTTTGCAGGTTTCCTCTAGATGTTGTTCCTTCATCAAAAGGCTAACGAATGGAAGATGAATGTGAAGTTTCTTGATGAAGGCTAGAGTGGGGACTATAGCTCCTACTCCCTCTCACCTAGGGAGCCTATGCCTAGCTGTGGACTAGTGAATGTGATTTAATTTGCCACGGGCACCATCAAAAGACTTTGCCATGGGCCCTAGATGATATAGTTACGCCACTGGAGCAGCTGTTAGTTTTGTGTAACTGCCACGCAGTATTGGCACAGGTTTAAGCTCCAATACAAACGACGAGGCCTGTGCGCCGTAGTGGGAAGTTAATTGGCTTTTACTTGACTTTTATTACAACGTCAAAGCATTTAAAATCTCGTCAATACTGATGTGTGTTGCGCGTGTGATTGCAATTACACGGGCTCGCGACGCACGCGCTGTTTTTATTCGCCCACGCTGCGGCAACGTCATTATGTAAAGCGATGCGCTTCAGCCATACTTGTAAAGAGAATGGAACCTCATACACACATAAATGTAGAGTCATTGAGCGCGCTGCACGACAGAGACTAGTTATTGCGTTGAGGAAAAAATTCGACGCGAATGGAGATATCTCGTGTCATAGATCAGTCACTCGTGGACTGTTACCAAAACGAGATTTTTATTGCACTTCAGTGTATATGTTGAGCGAAGGCATTCACAGTAAAAAATATGTCATAAACTGCTCTGTTGTACACACCACAGAGAAATGGGAACACAGATATTTATAAAACACATAATTAATATACTTTATTAGCATATATTAACTGCCTGTTCGGCCACAGACATGAGATCCTGGGTTCGAGTCCCTGGTCGGGGCAATTCAAAAATGGATATTGAGTTTTCTATTAAGATTTTCTCAGTTTTACCGAAGTTGAAAAGTTGTTGGTGTACTCCACCCCCATTGCCTCGGAGTGCCCTGATTTCTCTCTGATTGTATCGGATTCCCGTCACATAAACTATGAGAGTTATAGGAATCCAGAGTACACTTGTGTATTCTGCCTGCCATCCTGCTAAATATACTTTATCCAAGATAATTGCTAATAGCTCATTAGTCAATTTTGTAGATTTATATTGCAATACGCATAACCTTTACTATATGCTTTATAATATTTATTTCGCAGTAAAGTCCTGTTAATGATTATGCAACAGTTATTTATAAAAATCACACGTTTCACTAGCTGTTTCTATTAAAAGCGCACAAAGGCATATTACATTCCAGGTGACTAATAACTTAAAGGACAACTAAATATTTTCAAGTAATAAAACAACTTGCTAACGATTAAACAAGGGTATTCAAAAAACCTTTAAACCGACAGCTGTGTTATGGTAGCAAACAAACTATACAAATCAGTTGAAATATTTGGCGACTAATAAGACATCCCACCACTCCCTTAGGTTAAGTTAGGTTAAAACAAAGATATATATAATATTAGCTTGTTTATAATTATTTTCATACCAAAAAATTAAATTGGATCACATTTGTATTATTTATGAATTCTCAGTTTTCAATATTTCATCCATTATTAAATTTCCGCTTAGATACAAATTCAGTTAACAAAATATAAACTTGATGCTAGTTTTTGATTACGATATGCCTTAATAACTACCAACCAATTATAAATAGCACGCACTCTAATGATTTTTAAAACCTATATTCGATTTTATTAGTCGCCGCATTAAATTCATGCCCAAATCAGAAAGTAAACATACATGCATAGCATCATGCCTCATTCCCATAGGGAGAGACAACATCCTTCCACTTGCCACGATCCTTGCATATCTCCTTCGCCTTTTTCATTCTCATCAAACCCCTCATACAGGTTCGTCGGTTATTTAAAATGTCCTGGATTTGGTCCAGGAACGTTCGCCTTGGTCTTCCCCTTCCAACTTTCGCATTCACTCTTGACTCATAAATCCTTTTTGTCAGTCTCCTTTCACTCATTCTCTCAAAAAGTAAAACAATTGCAAAATGAATATTTCAAGTAGTAAAGGGAGTAAACATTCCCACAACACCTGTATGTCTTTAAATTGCATCTAGCTTAGATATAGATTAACTTTAACACATTCGATGCATTACGAGTTCTATCAGATCTCGTGCAGGACTTTCGTATTATGTGTTGATTATAATCGTGTTGTTTCACTCCTTGCAGAAGGCTTTAACACATAAGGTTCTTTTAGTATGAGTAAGACAAATATACATATTTGCTTCCTACTTAAAGGTGAATTCAAGGACATAAAAAATAGTGATGGATTAGGTTCCTAACGCAAAGTTGTATAATTATATTCATTCCTTACGTTAGGGAACATGTTGATACTTTTGTAAACTTGAAAACTGCATTTTTAGGAGACTCATTAGATTCCTAACGCAAGAAAGGGTAGATTAGATGCGAGATCTTTTAGGTCGACAAAGCACCAGCTGAAAGTTCTTTAAAAATGATGGCGCAAGCAACGTGCTAAACTTGCAAATTGTAAATCTTTATGAAACACCTTTATAAACAAATAATCCAGCAACATACATTCTACTGAGTTTGTTGTGGGTTCTTCTCGGACCAGGGCGCGAAGGAACCCCCGTAACCTTAGATTTTAAGCCCTTCTTGAGTACCATCATCAGACGTATATTAGAATCAGAGTGTGGAAAAAAAATATAATTTGACGATTCAAAGGTGCTGTAATATGCCTACTTGAATAAAGATATTATGTATATTGACAATAGCTAGGGGTAGGACAAATTTATCTAAATAAAATAGATCTATAATAGTATCTAAGCTTAAACGTATCTCTACAATATTTAAATATTAGTCTAGCAATATTTAAATTTAGGCAACGACAATATGTATTAATATGCGAAGCTAATGTTAGTGTCGGTGTTGTTAGTTTGATTACAAATGACGTACTTATAGATTTTGCACGTTATACTATTTACATATATGAATAATTACTTTTTAGTACTTACTAGTTGGTGCTTGCGTAGTATCTGCATAGAATAAGTACTCGTATCTAAGGTATTTATGTGCCTATATACTTATATGATGTAAAGTTATAAACGATGGTCATAATATAGATATTAAAACGTTTGATAGACTCTCAAAAAAAATCGAATCATTTATTAATATATCAATTGCCACTTTTATGGAGAGTTTATTTTATTTAAATATTCAATCGCTAATAAAATACTTTTATCATGATTTACTGAAGTTCAAATACATTAAAAGTGCGTGCGTACAAAAAACACGTATTAGAAGTGAAACTTCTTTTGTAAACTAATTTTTTAGACTGGTTTATATTTATACAAATCTAAAATTTTAGATTTCCGAGACTTAGAAGGAAAGGAGGGGAAAAGGAAGATATGTTTGGAATTGAACTGTCACTTAAAATAGAAATAATTTATTGAAATCTTAAATAACGAGTTTAAATAGAAATTCCATGTGGTTAGAAATTATTAATTCAATTTTGTTTTTCAATTTAAAATTTAGAAAATGAAATGTTGTTATATTATGAAACATACTATATTAAATTACTAAATGAAGAGTGGCAAATTAAAATGCCTCATCTTCTTTGTAAATATTAAAACTACCTAATCTTCAAAAGAATTAGCATAAAAAACGCTGCACGGCTTCGTGATCGAATTCGAATCCGTAAAAATTTAACCTTGAATAAGTTTCACTTATATACATTTTATTTAAACTTTTAGTGGATAACATTTGGTTTTTTAAATATTAATTCATATATGGTCATAATATTAACTATTTTTTAAAAATTATTATATCGAACCTTAACATTAATACAAACATTTTAGTTACTTTTATTTTGTCTGTATTAATGTTAAGGTTCGATATAATGTTATCATGTTTATTGACTTTAATTATGAAATCCTAT
Source organism: Elymnias hypermnestra (assembly GCA_015832385.1). Lineage (NCBI taxonomy): Eukaryota > Metazoa > Arthropoda > Insecta > Lepidoptera > Nymphalidae > Elymnias > Elymnias hypermnestra. The sequence continues at coordinate 2,066,237 of JACTOM010000891.1, forward strand.
TTAATATTAATTCATTATTTATATTTATCGAAAGCTTGTATTAGAAGTCATACTGATTTTTTTTACATTACTAATATTTAATTCTTATCGAAATATACACGAATGACTTTCTTATTCCTCAACATAACGAATTACTTGTATTTTCATCCCCTATTTTACCCTTTTGGAGTTAGAAATTGTAGTAGACTGATATAGTTGTCGTTGCATTTATAATATTAGTATAGTTTATGCATTTTCACCGTTACCAAACTGTAATACGAACAATCGTGAACTATTGCTGTTACCGCTTAGTGGCCACTGTAACTAAGACATCAACGCGCACGCGACTCGCCCTCACTAACTTTAAACCATTTTACAGAAAATGGACTGTATAAAATTTAATCCGTTATGCTCAATTTTAGTCACGATATGTGCCTTTTGATAATTATAACTTTATATTTCAAATCAAGGTTTCTCACGTGAATACGTTTTGTAAATTGCATCGAGAGTCGTCAAAAAAGAGTCGCCAATAAACGATGGATAACAAAATCGGCAATGCAATTTGGTTTTGCAGCTACATACCTATTATCTTCAACCAAAATTCAATTACTCCACTTTTTAGCTAAAGAATCAAAGAATTTATTACGTCACGAGAGGTATTCACATACAACAAAGGGCCGTGTCCATAACACAGCCACATTTTATAATTGTATAATTACATCCTTTTAATTTAATAGCAGAACATCATTATACCAGAAAATCATAGCTTTTCTTATTGTGATTTATAGAATAACCGATAACTTTCATATATGCCGCTAAAAGGACAATACGCCATTTTTATACAAGAAAAAAGACAAACTTGTAACGCCATATTTTAGAGGGAAGAACGTTCAGAAATCATTTGTCGGGTTGAGCATACGCATTTTTAATATGATACCCGAATCACTTCTGAGTCTGCCTCCACATAGATTTAAGAAATATGTTAAAAACGTCCCATTAGTAAAAAGTAAGTAAGTAGCAGCCCATTAACGTCCCACTGCTGGGCACAGGCCTCCACGTTTCGAGGAGCATAGATCCACCACGCTGCTTCACTGCGGATTGGCAGGCATAGTACACAAGTGCACTCTCTATTCCTTCACTCTCATAGTCTGATGTGATGAGAATCCGACACGACCGGAGAGAGCGGGCGTAGGACCGACGGCTTATTGTGGTCTCCGAGGCACGGAGGTGGATCACACCGCCAACTTCCCAACTTCGGGCAAATATTGAGAAAATCTTAATAGAAAACTCAATATTGATTTTTGAATTGGCCCGACCCGGGACTCGAACCCAGGACCTCACGTCTGTAGTTGAACATGATAACCACTTGACCAATGAGGCAGTCCCATTACAAAAAGCATATTATAATATTGAAGATTATTTAAATGACAAAGATGTATGGATTTGATTCCAGTTGCACATGAAAGCTAAACACATTGTAACGTACAAAAACTATGTTTAAAGAAGTAACCGTTGAGTTTCTTGTCGGTTTCATTTCAGCGGAATCAACTTTCCGAACCGGTGGTAGATTTGTTACCGGACAGACTATTGACAATTCAAAAGAGCTTTTTGAGCCTACTTGAATAAATAATATTTTGATTTAGGAAATTATTAAAACAACTTATGTTTGTATAGGTTCAAACTGTAATAAATATGTATTCTATCAGTCCTAATGAAAATAATCTCATGTTAACTGTAGATGTTATAGCTTAGCCTTAATGAGAAAATGCCACTGTATAAGTATACTGGCATCCGTTACGCAGTGAAATTAAGATGAAGCCATTTTTGCTGTTATAGACGATATCAACAACTCTCTTATTCAAAGTCCATTTTATTCCCCTTAACTAAAAAGAGACGGTTTTTGAATCAGGGTAAATAGGATATATAATATACTAGCTGAACCAACAACTTCGTCTGCGTGGAATGTTTTTTTGGTAGCATTTACATTAATTTAGGCAAGTTGTTTTACAAATAAGAAACATGACCTCTACTCGGTAAAATGAATACCCCTACCAAATTTCAAATCTCCACGCCGTATGTTTCCAGAGATATCGTGATGAGCCAATAGTTAACATCCCCGCTACAGCCCTTGTGGGTGGAATTTCATAAAAACTATTCTTAGCTGACCTCTACTCGTCAAAAGGAATGTTCCTACCAAATTTCAAGTCTATACGCCTTATGGTTCCAGAGATATCGTGATGCGTCAATAGTTAATACCCTCGCAACCTCCCTTATGGGTAGAATTTCGTAAAATCCGTTCTTAGCTAACCATTACTCGGGAATGGGAATATTCCTACCTAATTTCAAGTCTCTACGCCTTATGGTTCCAGAGATATCGTGATGCGTCAATAGTTAACACCCTCGCAACCCCCCTTATGGATAGAATTTCGTAAAACCCGTTCTTAGCTGACCTTTACTCGGCAAAAGGAATATTCCTAACAAAATTTCAAGTCTCTACGTCTTATGGTTCCAGAGATATCGTGATGAGCCAATAGTTAACATCCCCGCTACAGCCCTTGTGGGAGGAATTTCATAAAATCCGTTCCTAGCTGACCTTTACTCGGCAAAAGGAATATTCCTAAAAATTTCAAATCTCTACGCCTTATGGTTCCAAAGATATCGTGACGCGTCAATAGTTAACACCCTCGCAACCCCTCTTATGGGTAGAATTTCGTAAAACCCGTTCTTAGCTGACCTTTACTCGGCAAAGGGAATATTCCTAACAAATTTCAAGTCTCTACGCCTTATGGTTCCAAAAACATCGTGACGCGTCCATAGTTAACACTCTCGCAACCCCCCTTATGGGTAGAATTTCGTAAAAAACGTTCTTAGCTGACCTTTACTCGGCAAAAGGAATATTCCTACCAAATTTCAAGTCTACGCCTTATGGTTCCAGAGATATCGTAATGAGTCAAAAGTCTATAAAAATTCCCTGCCACTGTTTGACCACGATGTACTATGACACTACTCTACCGATTTTGTAGATTTTTTTTTTATTTTGCTGGATTAGTGCGGACTTATAATGAGTTATTAATTTATACTCCATTTTTTTCAATGCAGTTAATTTTTAACCGTGAGGTCGTTGTGTATCAATTTTACTGTTAACTAAGTTACATTAATATCCCATTTAAGTGCACTAAGACGAAGTTGCGTGACTCATCTAGTGAAATATAAACAAAGCGTATTATAAATATTCGACCCGCTATTATGACCATAACAGTTGCTATTGTATTACGTAAACCATAATATCATAATAACAATGAGTAGAATACAAAATTCACTCAATTGTAGACGGATTTCACACAGAAAGTAATTGAACATAAGAGTCGCTTTCTTGAATATATACATATAAATAAATATGAAGAGTCTGTTTGAAATACCGCAGTAACTTTATATTAAATGCATTTTAATGTTTATAAGACAAAAAAGCAATAAATAGCCTGTCTTATTTCAAATTTTCAATGACAGAGAGCTGAGGGTTTCAGATAATTTCAGAAATAGGTGGAACGATTTAACCGGGACTATTTATATAAAAGAAATAACATTGATTACTCAGTTTCCATGGGCAGGATAAATTCCAGGCTTACTTCCTTAATTATCTTTTTATTTCAATAAAACTGTTCATTTTTGATTGTGTTGTTTAGCTTATCTAAAAGCATTTGCGTTAAAGTGATGTTAAAATGACATTATGCTATTTCAGAATTTATGTTAGATACGAGTCAATATTTCACATTTCTTGACGTAATGAAACACGTAAATATGACGTAAATATGATGTCCGTTAATGACGTTATATCTACATAAAATTTAATGATATGGCCTTTGTCTAACGTCATTTAAAGGTCATGTGTTATCTAGGGATAGTATTTACTTTCCAGCTATATTTTATATATATATAAATGGTTAATTAGAGGAAGTTCTTAATATTAAGACAGGATTTCTACAAAGCTTCACGATTGTCCACTAAGTCTCATCGTCCTGTCTCCAAGGACTAGACACAAATCGGTCAACGACCTTTTACCTCGCATTGTACGTTTCTTTACAAAATTAAATAAAATTATTTATAGACTTAAAAAATATTGTAACCTTGTAACGAAAACAGCTACTTTAAACTTTCAGATAACTTATTTATAGACAACCTATTATAATCCCTTAAACACAATTAGTGAATTTCTTTAATTCTATTACGTAAACAGTTGAGTTATTGGATATTACGAAGGTAAATCTATGTATCAGCTGACGTTGGTTTACAAAAAAGGGCTCTATTATTCATTTAAATTGTTAAAATCTAGTGAATGTTGACAATGCTTTTATTTATTCTTTATAAATAACCATAACACTTTCACTAATTATTGTTTTTTATAAACAACAATGCATTTTTTGCCATCCGTAAAAATAGCAGTCGATTCATATAGCTATAATAGTTGTTTGTTCTTGAAGTGTATTTGGTTTTTTATTAAAGAAAAATGCGGTAAAGAAGCGTATAGCTTATAAGAACAGATCCAAGATGTTTCGGAACATCCTCCAACCCCCTAGATTCTCCCACTTATAGAAAATGTTTCTTTTTCATATTTTATGGAGACTTGATTCTGCGGTTAGTGACTAGCTATTGCTAGTCTCTACTAATCATGGGAGTTATTACTGTTTTCAATAGCGGTAACTCTGACGTTATTATAGGTTCAATAACTGATATTTTTTCCATACACTGCATTTTTGGGACGAGGGATTTATCCATTAATAAAAAGGTAACAGGATAAAGGTTAAGATATATTAGTATAGTTACGTATAGTACGTACGTATTAGTATAGTTATATATTATATAGTTACGCCAGATATTTTCGTCTGATAACCCTCAGTGCCTGAAGACCAAAGTCTTCGAACAGTGCGTGTTGCCAGTGATGACTTACGGTTCTGAGACATGGTCGCTGACTATGGGCCTCATGCGGAAGCTCAGAGTCACTCAGCGTGCGATAGAGAGGGCTATGCTTGGAGTTTTTCTACGTGATCGAATTAGTAATGAAGAGATCCGTAGTAGAACCAGAGACACCGACATAGTCCTGCGAATCGCGAACCTGAAGTGGCAATGGGCGGGGCACATAGTCCGAAGAACCGATGGACGTTGGGGGCCAAAGGTGCTGGAGTGGCGACCCCGCACCGGACGGCGCTGTGTAGGGAGACCCCCCACAAGGTGGACCGACGACATAAAGAGGGTCGCCGGAAGCCGCTGGAGCCAGGCGGCGCAAGGTCGGGCCTTGTGGACGTCATTACGTGAGACCTATGTCCGGCAGTGGACGTCCATCGGTTGAAGCGACGACAGATATATTAATAAATAAATTAAAGGTGTACATCTATAGGTACAAACTAATAATTTGTGTTAATCTCTTATCAAATAATTTTATTTTCTAAAAATTATATAACTTTTGTGCAATAATCGGGCCTTTCTCCCAATCTAACATACATATTAGCATAAGTACTCATAAACAAACGCGTTATAGTGCCTATCTCTATTATAATATTCGCTCACCACATTTTAAAATATTGACAGTTATGTAATAATCCTCTTTTGGATTGAAGTTATATTATATTATCATATATTTACTACTGTTAAGTAAAATTCCACAAAATAACATAAGATTATACCCGGCCGAGTATGTTGTGGGCTCTTCCCAGGACAAAGCACGAAGGAACCCTCGTAACTTTATATTTTAAGTCGTTTTTTAATAACATCATCAGTTATACAGTAGAATTAGTTTTATTTGGCGATTTAAAAATGATGTAATACGCCTAAAGTGCAAGCCCATTATCGTGCCACTGCTGGGCCTCCTCACTCCGAGAAACGAGGGTTTTTCTAGCATAGACCCACCACGTTGGTCCACTGCGGATTGCCAGGCTTATTACACAAGTGCACTCTCTATTCCTTCACTCTCATAGTCCGATGTGACGGGAATCCGACACGACCGGAGAGAGATCAGGCGCAGGACCGACGGCTTAACGTGCTCACCGAGGCACGGGGGTGGATCACACCGCCAACTTCCCAACTTCGGGCAAATATTGAGAAAATCTTAAACTCAATTTTGAGTTTTGAATTGTAATAAGCCTACTTGAAATGATTTAAGAGAGCCTCGTTCTTACGTATCGCTGTCTATAAATCGCTTTGAATATTGGTTACTTATGCTGAAATCAGTGACTAACAAATTGGTGACACTTGGTCAGGATAGTATACAAAGTAAGCCCACTTAAGATTACACATATATAATAACAAATAAGAATAGAATAAAAAGTTATAAAATCAAATCAAATTTGTTTATTTGCTAAATTCATAATGGTGTAAACAAATTAGAGTAGTCTCACTGTATCTGCCATTCTATAGCATGCAAATGTTAATATATGTCACTTATTTTGAGATGTCTTTAATGTCGATATTATTCAAATGTTTGGGGATGTCAAATTATTGTTAGAATATCAAAATATGTCATTATTAAATCCTTAGTCCTGTTTATTCCCTATGTAGTCAGTGACATCTGACGCCTGATCTCTCTCCGGTCGTGTCGGATTCCCGTCACATCGGACTATGAGAGTGAAGGAAAAGAGAGTACACTTGTTGTGTACTATGCCTGCCAATCCGCAGTGGAGCAGCGTGGTGGGTCTATGCTCTAAAAACCCTCGCTCCTTGGAGTGAGGAGGCCTGTATCATTTACAGTGACGTCATAGAAACATTGATTCAATAAATATTTAAAAACTTTTTTTTTAATTTGGATAAATTTAATGCTTTTATGTCGTCAGGTTATTAGATAATTCTATTGCGATGCAGTAACCTGTTTTTTTAAATAGTGCTATGCTCTGTGTTGGTCGTCATAGCTTAATCTTTTTCAAAGATTTCCATATTCTTCTTGATGAAGATTTCAAAAATGTACAAACATGGCAGAGGTAATTTTTTTTTTTCTTTTTAATGGGGCTACTAATATAAAACATGAAGGTAATAAGAATTAATGATATGTAATTAAAAATTGGTCTAGTGATTAGCATGTTCGACTAAAGAAATGAGGTCCTGGGTTTGAGTCCCGAGTCGGGCCGATTCAAAAATCGATATTGAGTTTTCTATTAAGATTTTTTCAATATTTGCCCGAAGTTGGGAAGTTGTCGCTATGATCCATCCCCGTGCCTTGGAGAGTACGTTAAGCCGTCGGTCGTGCGCCTGATCTCTCTCTGGTCGTATCAGAATTCCAGTCACATCGGACTATAACAGTGAAGGAATAGAGAGTGCACTTGTGTACTATGGCTGCCAATCCGCAGTAGATCAGCGTGTTGGATCTATGCCTGTGCCCACCAGTGAGACGTTAATGGGCTGCTACTTACTTTTTTACTTTATTTAATTAAAAATTGATAACTGAAGTTCGTGTGAGTAATGTATGTGTGTGCGTCTGTGTCCGTGTGTGTGTGGGTGTGTGTGTGTGTGTGTTAGCTTGTGTGTGTGTTTGAATATACTTATTTTAAGTAAATAACTGATGATAGCCACGTTCTTTTGTACTATTATCAGTAAATCGCTTTGGATTTTCCTTATTACGCAAATATGTTGCCTACGAAAGCTCGCAAGCTCGGAGCGGATATCCACAGAGCATTAGGTTTTTTACAAGGCGCGCGTGCGCGGCGCTCTAGCCATTAACACATACTTTTTGCCAATTCTCTACTACTCCGAGACTAGAAATGCGATCAATAAAGCAACAGCGTATCAGCTTGTAGTTATCATTACATTTCAACACGCGGTTTTTAGATTTCTACCTGTTTCCTTTGCGATAATAAATTTCTTTTATAGAAATAAACCTGTAAACTAGGGTATTAATAGGATCCTGTCCATATACATTTGCAAGGATATTGAAACTATCTGTGTGCGTTGTAAAGACACAAAGCAACATTTTGTTGGTACTTCAAGTCTCTAAAAGTTTTGGCACAAAATATATTTTAAAAATCTTAAGTGCGTGTATACAAAGTACATATGGCAGAAGCGAAACTTCGTAGTAAATGTCTTGTTTATATTTATACAAATCAAAAACTTTAGATTTCCGAGACTATGAGGGAGGGGGAAAAGGAAGATATGTTAGGAATTAAAAGAAATAATTGCCATTGAAAGTGTCGAAAATATAATAATTTGTTCAAATCTCAAATGACTAATTTTTTTTAATTTAAAAATTATTAAATACATTTTGTTTTTGAATTTAAAATTTAGACAAGATTTTATATTATATTCTCTGAAACATATTATATTAAATTATTAATGACGTCTGGAAATTAAATTTAAACTGCCACATGGTATTTGTAAATATTAAAACTACCTAACCTTCAAACGAATTAGCATAAAAAAACACATTGCGCTGCACATCTTCGTGACGCTAATCACGCTTTTCATCCGTAAAAAATGTACCCCCATGTGCCTAAAGAAGTTTCACTTCAACAACAGCATCAAGCAAATAGCGTTGCTTATTTAGTAGAAACCTTCGAACTCTCTTTTAAGCTTTTAATAAAAAATATTAACAACAAACATTAAGCAAATACATCCATGTTAGAAATTATTTGGTAGAAAGTTTCAAATTTTCTTTAAATAAAAAAAATTAAACATGGTATGTTTTATATACTAATAATAATAAATTTACGACTCTGTCTTCAAATGTAACGTTTTATACACAATTTCAACACCAATTTTAGTGTCTTTAAGTTTTATTTGCGCGACGAAAATAACTGTTAGTCTTAGATAACCCATATTTATACGAAAATACGTTCCATACAGACATTTATAGTATTTTTTCGGCTTTCCCATTTATAGTATTAGTATAGACGTGCAATTCGAAACGATTTTACATTCCTATTATATTAAAATAGCTTCTAATACAACGGAATATTCAAATCAAATTAAACTTAATACATACTCGTATATTATTTTGTATAGTGGCGAATAGATTAACGTAGCTTTTACTTAAACACGCAATAGATTTGTAAGTAACACGCTTTGTTTTCATTTTACAGTGGTCAATTGAAATATTTTATCATCATAAACCACAGACCACACCACGTGTACGTCTTAAGAGCGGTAAAAAATATACAACACAAAATAATATGCATATTTCTGTACGCATAGGTAAGCTTGCTTTACACCTGTAGGCACATAACACGTTTAAGGATATGCGGTTATAAACATTAATTTTGCGTGTTACTATTCAAAAAAGTATTAATTGCTTTAGTTAATGTCATATATATTATTTCGTGAATCTATTATGCTTTCGATACTTTGCTTTTACATAAAAAAATGAGTATGATATAGTATATAGTATTCATTAATAACGACCTCGGTTGTAACGACTTTTTGGTGATCGTCGTCGTCGTCGCTTCAACCGATGGACGTCCACTGCTGGACATAGGTGTCACTTACTGCCGTCCACAAACCAAATCTTGCGCCGCCTGGCTCCAGCAGCTACCGGCGACCCTCTGTATATCATCGGTCCACCTTGTGGGGGTCGCCACTCCAGCACCTTCGGACCCCAACAACCATCGGTCCATCGGACTATGTGCCCCGCCCATTGCCATTTCTGATTGGATCGCGTATAGAAACTCCGAGCATAGCCCTCTCCATCGCACGCTGAGTGACTCTGAGCTTCGGCATGAGGCCCAAAGTCAGCAACCACGTCTCAGAACGTCTTATGTTTATAGTGATGTCCAAACCTATGTTCATTGAATTTAAAGCACACTTCGTAGCAATTGCAATCTAAATGTAATTCCAACAACTACAGATGCATTATGTTCTATAACAACGTTCAAAAAGTACTGTTTATTTGGTGAAGATTAAATAATTTAGATGTAGATGTAATTATGAAAATGGAATAAACCCTACAGCGTACAGAAAAAAACTAAACTTAAACAGTATATTATAACACGTTTATTCAATAACACCCTTATTTCAGACATAGCGACCATCGGATATAGCGACGACATTAAAGTGCGCTCTCCGCCGTCGTTATAATCGAAATTAACTGTATTTACTTAGGATGCTCGAAGTGGTCAGTTTATTCCTAACAGCAGGTTCTATAGGGATGTATTATTTTTTAAGATTTATTATTTATCTAGGTAATCTGTCCGGTTATTAACTAATCATGGGACTCCGGTTGCCTCGGTTATTACTACCGCTCTTCACTTCCCTCTCCGTGGCAGTAATGTCCAATTCCTAGCCCTAATGCTCTCTAAAACTCCTCCTATCACATATACCGAATCTTTCCTATCCAACTCAAATTGTTCGCGGTGGGGCGCACTGAGGCAGCGGGTGCACATCGACCCTTGTAGATCTTTTATCCAACTCCCATACCGATAAATGGCGGTATATCCATTCCTCGTTTACCTAAATGTTACATACCAATAACGGGCAGCAGCATTTTCGGTGCGAGAGGGTCAGTACTGCGATCACCAACCCGCCTACCAAGCATGGTGTTTATTGGCAAATCCACATAATGATAACGACAAGGCAGCAACGGTCCCCAGTCCCCGATATCCCCGCTATTCCTAGCTCTGGCAGCGATTACGGTAACGGCGGGTCAGGGGGTGCTAAGAATCTGTTAGATCCCCCACAAGGAGGACCGACGACATCAGGAGGGTCCCCGGTAGCTGCTGGAGCCAGGCGGCGCAAGATCAGGCCTTGTGGACGTCATTACGTGAGACCCATGTCCAGCAGTGGACGTCCATTGGTTGAAGCGACGGCGACGACGACGAATCTATTGACGATATTGAAACCAACAAACCGATGTTTAGACCTCCAACTATGTAGTGTGATTCTTTTCGCAATACATACCGTCATTAAGTACCTTTTTTCCATATTTCCGTAAAAACTACGCAGGTGTCACCACGGGGAATAGTTGATAGGAGAAAACGATCGTCAGCAATATAGAGATAAATTAATGCATCACCGAAGGTGGCTTAAAAAGCAGTGTCCTTCGATTTTATACTAATAAAAAGATTTTTGACGCGATGTATGATCCAATTTCTATTTAAAATAGAGTACTAATTCGTGTTGCACAAGGTCGGAAATACTTAGTGGACGAGATTCCGGCCTACGACCGCTAGGTCGGGACAACCGGTTCCCCCCTCCCCTGTGCCTCACAGTTTAAGCTCTTCCGTAGCGCTTTCACGATCCCTGCACAAAACACAACTAAATACTATTCCATATAATACCAAATCAGGTCATATTTGGTAATAACCAGCGAACTACACCGAGCCTGACTAAATTAAATACATAAAATTAAGATTGTATATATTGATTTATTTTGTATATATGAGTAAGTTTATTATATTTAGCCTACACCACCTACCACGTTCCATTTAAGTAATATCTCTAACCCAAAGGTTGCCTGGTAGAAATTGCTATAAGGCCGCCTTTTTGTACATTGTTTTCTTTTCTCTTTAACCTTGTTTCTATTCTATATTATCTGTGTGGTGTACAATAAAGTATTTTCTATCTGTTCTATTCTATCTATTGTGGATGTTTCCCTTAAGGAATGTACTAATAATTATTTAACATACTGTATACACATCAGAAATGCAGCTATACAATATATTACATTTATTATAGTTAGATAATCCGTATAACCGTATAGGCAATAGAGAGATATTACGAGATTATGTGGTAGGTTGGTATCTAGCCTAGCTGAGGCTTCCCACCGGTCCAGACTTAAACAATTTATTTATTTAACAAGGTACCCCACCAAATGTGATATTATATCTAATGTTGACAAATATACAACGTAAAAACACTGCGTACATCCAGTTATTGGCAAACTCGGCATGTATTATAATATTCTTTATTCAATTAGGCTCAAAAAGCTCTTTTGGGCCTACTTGTCAGTAGTATGTCCGTTGGTAATAGATCTACCACTAGTTCGGAAAATTGATTCCCCTGAGAAAAAACCGGTTTTAAGCTTACAAATAATTAACACAAATTTACAATATAATATTATACGAGTATAAGACCAAAAAAAACTAAGAAAGTAATTAAATGTTATAATTTATAAAATTTGCCCAGCCTTGATCGGTATTCGGAATTTTTGTTACCGAAACCAATAGCCCGCTATTACGCCGGTGATTTTTTAAAATATTGTTTACAAAAATTTTGAAGGTAAGTAGCTAGGTACAATATGTAAAATGAATGAAACGTTGCCTTGCAGATGCGTCTTCGTCCAACGAAGCGGTGCATCTTCAGCGTCGGCTGTTGAGCCTAAGCTCGGAGTTGGTGACGCTCCGCAACCACCTCCATGTGGGCGGCGCACCAGCAGCGGGCACTGGCGGCCCGGCCAACGCACAGCCAGCAGTGCCGCCACGTGCGCCACTGCTTCTACCCCCACCAACACCCGCACCCCCTTTACAGCCGCACAATCCACCGCCTCCTCCTCCAGGTAAAGTCACCACAATTTTGTTGAACTCGAATTTAACAGCGATAGGGTATAGTATATTAAATAACGATTCTGATACTATTCTTTCCTCGTATACGTAGTAGTTATATTATTAGAGCATTAGCTTATTATGTGCCCCGGATGGCTCTTAAACACTTTACAGTTATAGAATAATTGTAAAAATTAGGCTACCAATCGGCAGTAGAGCAGTCTAGTGGGTCTTTGCTCAACCCATTGAGTGAGGAAGCTTGTGCCTAGTAGTAGGATAATAGGCTGCTTGCCAAATGTAATATTAGACACGTATATTAAACTCGGATAACTCAAGCATATCTTAATGATATGAATATCACTGTTATGGAATGGCCGGCAAGATCACCGGATATGAACCCAATAGAGCACATTTGGGACTTGCTGAAAAGAAAAGTTAAGTCCAGAATTCCAGCTTCTGCCAACCTGAGTGAACTGCGACTCGCCGTAGTTCAGGAATGGCGGAGACTATCCCAGGAGACCATCGATAACATCATTCTCAGTATGCCTAGACGGGTAGAAATTTTAATAAGAACACGTGGAGGAAATACGCGATATTATTTACCATTTTTCTAATTTAATTAATTGTTATTATAATATTAATTTACACTTTTCCCAGTTACATTAAAAGCTCAGAAATGTATGGTATATAGCCTTTACTGTGAATTCGCAAAATGTGTTCTTATTATGATCTCATTTAAATTAAATCAAATAAAACTTTAAATAACAAAAGAAGTGTAGTAAGTAGTTTTGAAAATAAAACCATATTTTTAAATTATGGACTTTTTTTGTGTTCCGCTTAATATGGCGGTGTGTGTATAATATATGACACTATTACAGATTTAACATTGATTTTATTGATATTATTTGTGAACACTTAGCAGCTGGAACCGTTAATTGTCGTAAAACCGTTGATCCTATAATCGATATTTAGATTCAATTATATTTGAGTGGAAGCGAATTTGTATAGAAAATTATACGCTATTAGTTCATTATTTACAATTTTGATATTTTTGGCTTTTAAAGTTTAAATACTGTTCACATTCGATCGATTAACGTAGGGTGAAACGTAAAAAATATAATGTCCTGTAAACAATTCTATGTTGTATAATATTTTTCGCGGAATCATCATCATCTAACGTCGGTGAAAAAGTCCTCTCTCTGGAGCAATCCTCTTTATTTCTGCGTAGTTATGACCAGTCCACTCCCGTATATCATCCATCCATTGCCGCTTCGATCTACCAGGAGCTTTTTCCGAACATTCTGTCCTCTAGAATTAACCTTGAATATTCAAATAGGAAACCCCTTTGAAGATGTCCAAAAAAAGCAACCATTCTACGCTCGATGCTCGACATATGCATAAGCGGCAAAGCTTTCGAGGAATTGGCAGCTCGTTTCTACATTTATTTGGCGATGCTCGCAGTACGAATAAGTCTTGTTGAACAAGGCATTGCGATTTCTTAAACATTAGCACGCATTTCTGTTATTATAGAAGCAAGATGGCGCGGTACACAGGGAGCGGGAACAACATCAGGAACGCTTACGACGACATCGGGCACAGATGTCGACGATCTTATCCATCTCCGTGGTCCTCTCACAGAAGACGCCGTAGTGCGGGCACTACAGGCTCGATTCTATCACAACAAATTTTATGTAAGTATATCCTACTAGAATTATTGAAAAGCGCATTTATTTCTCATCATCTGCTCAAAGTCATATATTATGTTTTCATATTTTATCCAGGCATTTCGAACACAGTTTACAGATACTCAGATCATGCCTTTTTTTTAGACAATGACATTTCGTTGCTAGTTTTTCCTCTCCCTCTTTGATAACAAGCTACAGGCTCGGACTCTTAGCTGGACCGAGAAGAAAGCGGCTTGCTAAAAGTTCACAAATTATACAAAATTGAAATTGGGAGGACACAGAAGATCTGTACAATAATGTAGCCTTATCGCTATTTAGCGATCTCTCCAAGACAACCTTTGAGTTAGGGAGATTCCTCATAAATGAAAGAGTACCAGCAGTTGTAGTCAGTTTTGTGTCGTACAATGTAGTGCACTAATAAATATCTGAGTTTTGTCTGCAGACATCAGTGGGGCCCATTCTAATAGCAATGAATGCATATACGGATGCGGGCAATGCGCTGACACCGGGAGCGGCACGTGCACACCGTCCTGAGCTGGCACGACTAGTACACGACGCAGTGCGGCATCAAGCAGACACTGGGTGTCCGCAGGCCATCATTCTTTCAGGTACTTATCGCTCACACAAAAAAACACAATTTTATATAAATCTGGATCCATATGTACATATGAAAAAATTTCAATATTTTGCATTCTTTACTCAGCCATCGATAGCACGAAACTTGTTATTATCACCGTCATCGTATTGGAATGGCAGAACTAAATAGGCATCTAACACGCAAGCGAGCTTAGCTTAGATTTTGTCTAAACTTTCTACCAGCAATGTTAGAAACTTGCTTAAAATTCTCAAAAATTGTCCAGGCTCAATAGATATTCATGTAGAATGTTAGGAATCACATGTTCAAGTCCTAGGTATACACCACTAATTTCTCTATATATAACTTATGTATTATGTTGTTGTTTGGAATTTCATTATTGTCCGTTTTGGTAAAGGAAAACATCTTGTACAATCCTGCATATCCCAACTTACATATGTGTAGCCTGTTAACCTTCACTGGCACAGTACAGCTGATCTATGCTCTAAAAACCCGTTTGCTATGTGTGAGTAGACCTGTACTTCCAATAGACCTGTACTGTTTATAGGCAGCTGCCTCCCTTAAATAAATACAACAAAAATAGTCTATTTACTGATCGATATAAACATATTATTACTGTAACCGAGGCCTCCTCTAGTTCTCTCCATTAGCTCAGGTACGGAGTCAATCTTTACCTTTTGGTTTGCCTTGGGTAGGTCTTTCTCCTATCTCTTTATTGGTCTTGGAACATTTTCTATTTTTTATTATTAGCATCATATTGCGCGTCCAACTCTGTTTGAGTTTTCTTGTCTTTAACTTGCTATTTTGGTAAGCTTTTACTCATTCTACAAAATTGCCGAGAATCCTTTAAGTATTAGTGTGTCAGCTAATAAAGTAAAAACTGTCCAGGTGTGTCGGGCTCCGGTAAGACGCATGCGTCGATGGTATTGCTGAGGAGGCTGTTCGACGTGGCAGGAGGAGGACCAGAGACAGATGCGTTCAAGCATCTTGCCGCGGCTTTCACCGTATTGCGATCTTTGGGCACAGCTGCAACTCACGCCAACGCTCACTCCAGTCGCATCGTGAGTTTTCTTGCATTATATTTATAAAACAAAACCATCTAATATGTCTTACCTTAACTCATCATCTAGAGCAAAAAAAACATTTGCGTAAGCTTTCACATTAATGGCGCTTAATTTTAATTCATCAACAACAACTTGTTAACATTTACAACTGTGTTTATACAATGTATTGATAATAGACATAGAGCGTGTGGAGGGTAGTAGTTTCCATCTGTGAAGATGTTCTTCGCAAAAAGGAGACTGCCGAGAGAACCCGTGAGAGGGATGATTCCGCTCGCACTGTTGCACATCGGGCCCGCCATGGCAACCGAACTGCCGCTATGCCTGCGAGGGCTGTGAGGTCGTGAGCTGTCAGTGTGGGGACGCTGTCTGCTCCAAGATGACCGTCCGATTTTTGTGCAAAGGCACTGGTATGTTCTGCCCGAGTGGCCAGTACCACTCCCCAGCAGGCATGCTATGTATCGAGGGGGTTTTAGTGGGTAAAAATCCCACATAAGTCGATATCTTTTCCCCAGATATCGGGTATGTTTTTGAACATTTCCCCCCCGTCAAGAAAAAAAAAAAAAAGGATTGAAAGCAGNAAAAAGACAGAGCGTAATACTAGACACTTTTAGACAATCCTCTGTCAAATTATATATTTAATACGTATCAAAGATGCATTAATTAGCTTATGTGATATGTACGTTTTAAACAATGTAATATTTCATACTTTTAAAGAAATAAAATCATAAAAGGTTGGGTGATTGCAACTAAATGGAAACTGGTCGTTTGTTTCAGGGTCACTTTATCGAAGTGCAAGTAACCGACGGCGCACTGTATCGCACGAAGATTCACTGCTATTTCTTAGACCAGACTAGAGTTGTGAGGCCTCCGGTGGGTGAGCGCAATTATCACATCTTCTACCAAATGTTGGCTGGCCTGACTGCCGATGAACGTTCTCAATTACATCTGGATGGATACTCCACGTCAGATTTACGGTAAGATTATTCATAACAGCCAAAGAGATTGGGTATTTATACGTGGTAAGATTTTATAAATCGATTAATGTCGACTGCATGCACGGAAAAGCATAACTCGTTGTCGCTTAAGCCTGCAAGCGAGAGCTCGAAATAAGCGATAGAGAGTCGTGATCAGCCTAAGTGGCTTGTGACGCATCTATCGTTCTTAGCTATAAAATTTTACCGCAAGAAACGTTTATCTTGTTATTTGTAAAGTTAGGTGTATTATTTTTTAATGGCTTTAGTAGAGGAATAAATATCATTTTCCGCCTAAGTGACTTTTAAGCCTTTATAACCCTTTTTAGTCGATTCTCTTAAGCGCTCTCTTATTACAGGTAACTGTTACGTAACATTATTATAAATTGTTAACCGTGAATACAAAGTTTGATATGTATTTATTATATGTAAGAAATTGTATGTCCTTTTTAAGTTTGAATATCTTTATTTTGTAGATATTTGTCCTCTACACACCCGCGTCGGCCCGAGGCTGAGGATGGGGCTCGATTCCACGCCTGGAAGAGTTGCCTTGGTGTTCTTGGGATCCCATTCATGGACGTTCTGCGAGTACTAGCAGCTGTCCTACTGCTGGGTAACGTGCATTTCAACGACAACGCGGAGGGGGCAGCAGAACCTGGGGGAGAGGTATGCAGTCACTTCCGTTATAATTATAAATTGGATTGCATTCATGTGTTGCAATTTATTTATATTTGTTTTTTAAATATCCTTTTTAACTCCTCAATGAATTCGAAAATAGTTGGGTTTGAATCAATATGATCTATTTGACTTATTATTTCAGACTTCTTAATACTGTCACTTATTAAATATGACGTAAATATGATGTCCTAGTGACCGCATTATTACCTAATCGGTGTTATCGAATTATTGTTCATTCAAATAGGCTCATAAAGCACTTTTGGATCTGAAAGTAAGAAAATAGTCTGCCTGTCGGTAAAAAATCTACCACCGATTCAGATAATTGATTTCTCCGACTCTTTTAAATATAGTTTTTATAAGTTACAATACGTAAAGTTTTGCTTATGTGTGAATCAAGTTTAAACATTTTAATCGCTTAAATAATCTTCAGCATTGTAATATCCCTTTTGAAAAAGGATGTTTTCGACATATTTATTAAAATTAGGTGCAAGCAAATCCAAAACGAATTGCAGTATTTTATAAACTTCACCCACAAAATTTGACGTGACCAGTTTTTATTTCTTGAGTTAAAATTATGTTTTTATTATAATTTACATAAATAAAGTCATATCTACGTTAAATCTTTATTTGACCTATGTCTCTCATCATTTTAAGGTCATTTGATCACTAGATTATACTTTATACTACTATATTATACTTTATTACGTGGGGTATGTATACAGGCGGAATTGGCGGCGGCTGGCGCATTATTGGGCGTGGGTGCAGCTGCTTTATTGCGTGGGCTGGGCGCTAGAGGTGCAGCACGAGCTCGTGGTACAATACGTGCTCCAGCCAGTGCTGCAGCAGCATCGGCTGCCCGCGATGCTCTAGCCAAGGCTCTGTACTGCCGTACCGTCGCAACCATCGTTCGCCGCGCTAACTCACTTAAGCGCCTCGGTTCCACTCTGGGCACACTGTCTTCAGACTCCAATGAATCCGTAAGCACCCATCTTTTATAATTTTCACTAATTTTAAATTATCTTACAATCTGGATAACTTTATCATTTTAAAGAGTAAATGCCAAAATAAGACTGAAATGTATATCTGTAAATGCTGTTACAAATCATGTAACTATTATTTATCCGCCACCAAAATGAGATAATATAGAATTAGACTTAGCTTAGACAATGACACGGTATATTATATCTTTAAATGTATAAGAAGGTTTGGTTTATGTGCTCCCTAAATATATTTAGTTAAGGGGATTGTGTCTATAGTTGAGAAAAAGGGCCCCTATGTGATGTTTTAGGGAATGTTAGTAAAATCAGGCATTAGTGTCATATTTTTAAAGTATCTGTGTTATTCCTATCCATATAAATATATAATATAAGCGTAACGCTATGGCTGACTGGATTTCGCCATATTCCCACTGGATTGGGAGAAACGCGAGTAACACCGCCGAGCACACCTTGTATTCCACATGTGATGGCGTACACAATCTTCCTTGAATTACTATTTCATTGGGATCAAGTACCAAAAATATATGAAATTGCGAAAAACATCATCTTTTTAAGAAACACTGGAACTTAACACTAAGTTTTTGCATTGGTGAGCTGAGAATTATAGGACAAAGAATAAATTGCCCGCTTGATGGCATTTAGGTACATCAGGACGCAGCGTCGAGGCGTGCCTCCACTGCCGGCGGCGGGGCCAGAGGACGAGCGGGAGCGCGTTCCATGGCTGCGTTGAACGACGCCGTGCGCCACGCTACCGACGGCTTTGTTGGTATCCTGGACATGTTTGGCTTCGAAGACGCAGGGCCCAGCCGCCTCGAGCACCTGTGCGCTAATCTATGCGCCGAGACCATGCAACACTTCTACAACACGCACGTCTTTAAGGTATCTAAATAGTACGAGATCTAATTACAAGGCGAGTAATGTTAAGGATTAAGGGCAATAAATAATATCTGCTCGTTGTTTAGTAAAGTTGTTTTATAAAGGTAAAGGGGATAGCTTTCCTGGAATATGGTTCGACGCTTAACCCCTTTAAGTTGTATAAATGGTTTATATAGTGGTAAATACACAAATAAATGGCCCGGGAGTTTGTGGATGTTATTTATAAAGAAAGTAGTTTTTAGAAAGTATAAATTTAGTATGCACTAAATTCTTTTCACACACAATTGAACTTAACATAAGTGCTATAAATATTAATTAGTAATTAAATGGCTAATGGTAAATTGAGTACGAGGCTTTGTTTTGGTATTTACGGGCGTACTTTGTTGGTACAATTAAACATGATTACATATAAAACTGCTGAGCTGCTAATAACGTATTGTACTATTGTGTGGGTGAATCCATAATGAATACATGAAAGTATGATAATGCTCAGTGCTATGAAAGTTAATTGTAAACGAGATGACCATATAGATGTATCGGCATTTAAAAGTTGCACGTTTATCAGTCTTCGGCCGAGTCGTGTCGTGAAGAGGGTGTATGCGATGCACTCGAGGTGGAATACGTGGACAATGTGCCTTGCATCGACCTGGTGTCTTCACTGCGCAGCGGACTGTTAGCTGCCCTGGACAACGAGTGTGCAGCGCGTGGTTCACCGGACCAGTACGTGGCCCGCGTGCGGAATGCACACAGGTAATTTTTCCCTTATCCCATGGACTACGCTCTAGGTACAAGGCAACTAGTGAAAAAGAGATTAGGTCGCTGCCTTTTTACCCATAGTATTTGTCGCCTTTCTTAAAAGGATGATAGTTACGGTAACGTTAACTATATAGGTGTTAGAAAAATATTATACCTCATTCCATTTCCAATTCCAACCAGCAGCGATGTGGGTCTGAAGTTTAATTTTGGCCTAGGATGTGAAAGTTGGGTGGGTCAGGTACTGCTTACTGTTGGTCGTTCTGTCGGCACGGTGTTTAATATCTCCTATTTTTTAATGCTTCGTCAGTAAGACGACTTGATAGCGATCACGGTGCATTTAGGCGTCTCTTTTATTCCTAAAATTGTTGATTTCACAAGGTTTCTAGTCTTAATATGTGCCCTTAAACGTCCCTTGTTCTCAATCTGAATGTGACAAAGGCATCATATGAACATTCTCCCTATTACGAAATACGAACACAGCAGACGAATTATGAAATCTAGCGGAAATATATAGCACCAGTAATAATTTAATATGTGCTTCAGAGGACATCCGCGGTTAGCAGAGGCTCGTCCACCGCATCCACGACGCTTCGCAGTGAGACACTATGCAGGCGAAGTGACGTACGACGCTAGTGATTTCCTCGACGCCAACCGCGACGCTGTACCTGACGAACTGCTTGCAGCATTCGATACCCGAACATGCGAATTTGGTTTCGCGACACATCTCTTTGGAGCAGAGCTCAAGGTTTGTTAGTTGGAAAAAAATATTTGACCGAAATATTATACCGAATAGCATGGCTCATGTTACACGCTGCTTCAAACATTTGTCTTGACGAGTAACCATGTTATTTGTAATGGTGCAGCGAGGTTAACCAGCGCCCGGGTCGCAATACTTTTATCCCCTTATTTGAAAATCATATGTCAAAGTTAATAAATAAAGTAAAATACATATTGGCGCACCTTAGTGAGTACCGCACGGGTCATGAAGCCCCCCCCCCCTGCCCACCTTGCTGCGCCACTGGTTACTTGGTATAAAAGATTACAGATTATAAACAACACTTAACAAATGTTTCAGTTTAACATTCGATTATCCTATAGGCTCTTGCGGCCGCGGGCGGACCAGCGGGTGCGCAGTTCCGGGCCTCACCGACTGCGGGTGGCGCAGCAGTGGCAGCTGGCGCTTTGGGTGCAGTACCTCCCGCTGCCCCTGCTTCCACTCTGACACAGGATTTCCACACGCGTCTCGATAATCTTCTGAGGACGCTGGTACACGCCCGCCCGCACTTTGTGCGCTGTCTGCGCGCTAACGCAACTGAGACTCCCATGCTCTTTGACCGAGCTACGGTTGCACGTCAGGTACGTCGTTTAATATGATTTATTGTATTTATTTACTACATATACTAATTACTATATCTACTATAAATATTGTTCTATATCATTACGCGCCCTTGGATCCAGCTTTAGCAGCGAAGTGCGATAGTTATTATACGAGTATAATATTTACGAACAAGTGGGCAGACGATATGCCGAGCGCTAAAGAGGATTTTTGCTTTGTTCATTACTAGTCGGCGCGTAGATTCTGGCAAGGAAGGCTGGAATTACGTTTTGTATTGAGAATTAGAAGAAATGATCGAGTTTTGCTTGTAACAGTATAATCATATAAATATGCATTTATATTACAGCGTCAACTAAATTTACAATTGTGCTGTTGCGCGACCTGAAATGTGAATATCGCTGAAACGAGGAATGGTATATGTAATACTCCATACTATAACCGCATTCGACGAAGCGTTCTCTAATAAATATTTATAATGAAAAAACATCCGCTATTTTAATGGCCCAAAAATTCTTTACAACTTTAATTATCTTTTCGCTTGTTAATCTGGTTTAATTTTGTGTTGTATTGGATATAAACTGGGAATAACATTAAATGGAATATCTCGTTGGAGTAGTCGCCAAGTTCGAGGTGTAGTCCCCCCGTGCGTTAATGGGGTATTGGAAATTTTTGAGGAATTTTAAATTTTTGTATTTGTTCAATATTTAATTACAGCAGGGACCGTGTTAAGCCGTCAGTACTGCGGTTAATGTGTCTCCGGTCTTGTCGGGTTTCCGTCCCATCGAACAAGGAGAATTAAGGAATCGAGAGTGTACTTGTTTGACGTTAAAGCGCCTCACTGACGAAGACTCGCTTTTCTAGCAGAGACCCCGGGTTCGATCCCCGGTAGGGCGAATTTAGAAAATCGATTTTTCTAATTTATCTGAGTCTGGACTGGTGGGAGGCTGCGGTTGTGGCGAGTTATCACCCTACCAGCAAAGACGTACCACCAAACAAAGAGATTTGTGTTCCGGTACGATGCTGTATAAAAACCATACGAGTTATATCTCTTACCAGTTTAGCGCGCTTCCATCTTAGACTGTATCATCACTTACTGTCAGTTGAAGTCACAGTCAAGCGCTAAACTGTGAGCTATAAAAAAAACTTGTGTCTGCGCATACACATGTGCACTATATTTCTTGCGCAAATGGCTACTCTGCATAGAAATGGCCGCCGTGCCCTAAATCGGTCTGGAGGCGATTACGAATTTCAAGTCAGTTTATGCTGTCTAGGCTACAATTTCGAGGAAATTGCATAAAACCCTAATAAATAGCGAAAATTCGATGTTTTCTCAAAAAAAAAAACTTTTTCGAGAGTATGGTACTGTTTCAGTCTCAAATTAATGAAACAGTACAATACCCTCGAAAAAACTTACAAGATGCAATTCCCCTTTATGTAATAAGAGTCTTGATCTATTTTATTACCTGTGAACCCAGTTGACAAACGCATATTAATGGAATACATACAAGTCCCTTGTAAACTTTCAGTAAATGATATCTACATTACAGGTTTTGTGAAACCGTGGTATATTCTTTGCAGGTGCGTGCGCTACAGATCCTCGAGACGGTGCAGCTGATGGCGAGCGGGTACCCGCACCGAATGCGTTTTCGCGCGTTCGGCGGCCGGTACCGCGCGTTGTGGGGTCGCGGACCACGCTCCGACGAAACAGGCGCGGGCTGCGCGCGAGTGCTGCGCGCAGTGGCTGCTGCTGCTGCGCCTCCTGCCCCCGCCTCCCCAGCTGCCGTCCACTGGGCGCTCGGCAAGCGACACGTGTTCCTCAGCGAGGGCATGCGACAGGTACACATTTTATACCACTGACATAACAAATGTAACACTTGACGGCATATTTGCTTTTAAAACGCTTCCAACGGCCTCAACCAGAGGGACATGAATCTCTATCCCATAGGACAAAGCCTACATCAGCTCAAGACGTACCTCCACGGCCCTTGCTTGATATTCGTTCTGCTCGAAGTACCAGAGCAGGCTGCAGATCCAGCAGAACAAATGCCTACTATGATATTGGAAGCTCTGTGAAACGACGTCATTGACCGTGATATTGGGTGGTTCACCGTGGAGGTATTAGTCCGGAAGCTAACGATGTTTTGCCAAGCGGACAACTCCCCCCACATACATTTCCACGGAATTGCCCATCAACACCAGTCACATCGGCCTTATAAGAGTGAAGGAGTACACTTGTGTACTATACCTGCTAATCCACAGTGGAGCAGCGTGGTGGGTCTAGGCTCTAAAAACCCTATCAGTGAGAAGGCTTGCGCCCAGCATTGGGACGTTAACGGGCTGCTACTTAGCTTTTTTTACCCAAAGACTGGACGTCCCGTCGTGAACATCTTCTGTCACCACCTCGTGGCGTGGATGACTACTGCGAGGATGACGCGAAAGCAGTGACCACCCCTGGAATTGACGCCCATCGGACATGACCTGAACTCGCTGGCGTTATCGGCGGGATCTAGTCTGTTTGTAAACCGGTGAAACAATTTACCGGGTATCTAATGGTTGCCTGTAAAAATTCCAGGCATTTACCTTTGCTAAACAGGACCCCGGACAAATGGAACAGCTTGTACCATTTGTGGTACAAAAAAGAAATAAATTTAATGAGTATTATTTGCAAATGAAAAGAGTTTGTAAATAAAGTCAATTATAACTATTTAATCGGAGAAAACGTAAATTTAGTAATGTTTTTCTTCTTTTTCACAAATCTGATATGTGCGACTACCGCTACAAATGTGCCATCCGATGAATCACAATGGGATTTATAGAACTGTCAGATGACGAGAACTACGAATTTGGCATGATAAAAAGTATATGGTAGTTTTTGAGTTCCGTTATGTCGAATTAGATATATCTTTTTCGCTGTACTTTCTTACGCGGTAGGGAACTCATGGTATTATTCTAAATTTACGCCCCTGGACGGAATTAATATAACTTTTACTCGTTGGTCTACTATAAGTGACTGCTCAATAGGCAAAGTAGTGCTAGTTGACCTAATTTTAGCCCATTTTACTGATATTCTTCAGCGCGAATGTACTATTATGCAACTCCATTTTTTTTTTATTGAATATTATTAGGTATTGGAACGTATGCGACGCGCCCGAAGACAGGCTGCGGCAGAACTAATCCAGTCAACGTGGCGGGCGTGGCGAACTCGGAACACTCGAGGAGCGAACAGCTCAACACCTGGAGCTCGTCCAGCCCCGCCAGCTCGACGTCGCCCTGCACCCATTGCTGGCACACCACCCCCTGATCCGCCGGATAAGTGCGATCCTCAGCTCGTCAAGCGGACTTGTTCACTATTCGGCCTCGATCTCGTAAGTTCACTTTTAATCTATATATATATAAAAGAGATATCCAGGTATCTATTGACTCGTCACGATATCTTTGGACCCATAAGGCCTAGAGACTTCAAATTTGGTAGGAATATTCCATTTGCCGAGTAGAGGTCAGCTAAGAACGTATTTTACGAAATCCCACCCGTAAAGAGAGTGTGGGTGGTTACACAGCAAATAGCTAATTGAAGTATTTTTACGTATGTTTCTTATTTATAAAACAATTTGATTAAATTATTGAAAATGCTACCCAAAAAACATTCCACGCAGACGAAATCGCGGGTTCAGCTAATTATCTTATATGCGGTATTTGTCATAGGAGCGGCCGCCGCCACTACCGCCATCGCGTGCTTACACCGTAGCCAATGGCGTCAAGCTTGGTTACCCGCAGCAGCGTGCTGTAGCAGCAGATTGGGCTGACGGTGCGGTGCAACTACGGGTTGGTGACACCGTACTGGCGTTGGGTGCAGCACGCCGTGGACATGTCGCCGTGCAGGTACGTCTATGTGACCCATTGTTTCGTGTAATCTGGTGAACGCACGGCACAGCGTTCTTTCCCTTGCGATGATTTAACTAATTATAGAGACACCACAAAGTTTACAGATACGTAACATTATGTATTTATGAACTTTATGATGTGTCTTTGAGAACTTGTCTAATTCTAGAATGCTGATGTCTAATTCTTAAAGAATTTGATACTTAACCCTAATTGGACATCTCACCCATGGCGAAAAATAAAACTCGTTCATGCTTTGTCTTACGCAACGCAGAGAGCCAAACTTTTCATGACCATTGTTATTTAGCCCTCTTTTGCGACTGTCTGGAGATGATTTTCGAGAAGAAAATGTTAAAGCTTTAAGTTTCTGCCAGATGTAAAGATTTAATATTTGTCTCGTCCATAAAAATTATAAGAGGAAGACAAGAGAATACATAAGCAGATCAATTCCACAGATGAACGCCTTATTTGTGTATACAATAATATTATGATTAAGGAATAAGGATAATGTTGTTTCTGTTTAATAGATTTTTTGTCATATAACACTCGTTTTTTGTTATATCCACATTATTTTTTATATTATATTATATAACCTGGGAAATCGACAGGTATGTGGACGTACGGTGCCAGTACCCCACGCTGTCCTAGCACCACCACGAGCTCCTCGGCCCGCCCCTCCGCCTCCTCCAGCACCAGCTTGACTCGCTGGTCCTCTCAGACAATTATGGGCTACTTCATCTTGATGCGCACGGAAGACTCTTTTTTTAAGCTGACTAAAACCAGGCAACAGGAACTCCAATCTGAATGGAATAGTGTCAAGTTCAACTCGCAAGATTGTTTCGTTTAACATTTCGAAACAGGAAATTTAAAACTTTTTGTTAACTACTGAATACGTTAGCAAACACACGAAAACGTTTCCTAAAACCCATTAACTAAATTTCATTTCTGTATTTGTTATAAAGTAAAAAACGGATTTGTTCAATGAAGCATGTATAAGATATAACTGATAATTGTTTATATTTTAGTATTGTGCCAAAATGAAAAATTATTTCCAATATTCGATTTGTGAAATAGTAAATAAGTAATTGATATATTTAGGAGTAAGGTGTGTCTAACGTTACTACGGATGGTGCCTTCTAGATACGACTGTAAATATTAGAAATAAGTATTTATGACGTCATGAACCGCTCACCCTGTATATCGGGTGCAGTATTATAGAGTATGTCTTAACTAAGATGCAATATTTAGCAACATAGTATGTATTGCACGTGAGATCTGTAGCGTTCCTACACATTAATTTACATAAACTGTAAAAGTATGATATATTTACAATATCACAGCGTATATTAATAGTTCTGTACGTACTTACCAGGAAAAACTACAGGTATTACCATGTTAATATGTTAATGCCGTGATCCGAGGCATTTTGGTGATTATTTAGTGATATTGTAATAAATCTCTACCATATTTTTACTAAAAGCTCTTGATTAATGGCAATAAAGTAGTGAATATAAATTTCAAACAAAAACTATTAATGTTTAAAAAAATAGTCAATTCCTACTCTATCTAGCACGAACTTCTTAAACTCATTGAAGAAACTTTGACCTTTTGATGTAAAACATTTATAGAGCCGCGTGAGTCCAACGAGTACCGTGGTGACGCGTTAAGTTATGTTTTGCATTTGATTATGCCATATTTAATTTCTGTCACAGTAAATTGTCCTTATATAAATTTTAGCTGCACAACATAATTTTGATGTTTCACATCTGCCAAAGGTGCTGCAATGCCTTTTCCATTTTGTTACAAAACAAAATTTATTTTTGAATCAATACTTGTAAAATTATAATAACATTGAGTACACTGCGAATTCAATTTATTGGAATTTGTGTGGATGATTAACGATTGTAAATTGAAACTAGATATGCATTACATCGCTGGTCACTAATAAAAGTTAATTTCATAGATAGATATTTTAACATATGTTGTCTATATTTAGGCGATATGTACTACAAAATAAGGTTGTAATGAATATATTTTAGAATCTTTCTATCTGAGATATCAGATACTAGAAATTTTTAATACTAATACCAACTTGAAAGCACTCTTTCGTAAATAGATGTTTTTGAAGATCTGACTATCTTAATAGGGAATAGTGTTATGTAGGAAGAGTATGAACTAGTAATAAGAATTGAATTACTAGAATTTATGAAAAACGATAGACTATTCAAAAGTACTTTATTAACGATTGACAATTTTAACATTAAGTAAGTCGGATCTACAAAAACAGCTGTTTACTAGACGGTTTGAGGTGTTTTAGTAATACAAATTTTTAGAATCTGTTTTGGACAGATTCTAAAATTTTCATGTCAAGCGTGAAATCTTATTTCGTAGTCCACATCGCCTAGAATTGAAACATAAAATTTTAATGTTTTTATAATAGAAATTAACTTCTAACCGCTGTTCAAAATAGTTGTGTTTTTAGATTCGACTTTCTTAATATGGAGCAGCGATATATTGTATATCATGTTCAAATTTATCCCAGATTATCCTAGTTATAGAAATTGAAGTTCAATGGTCAATAAGAATTATTTTATTGACCATTGAAAATTTTAACAAGCTATACATGTACGGAGTGTGCGTTAGTAGTAGGATTTGAATTACCAGAATTGATGAGAAACGGTTGACACCGAAGAATATATTATGGGAATTATTAATGCATTTATAAGTGTTCCTGTTTTTAAGAATTGTGGCGATAAAGAACAAACCGCCTTTAATTTAAGTTTAGTTAACACATTGGACTGCTTAATTGAAGTAAACTAATTCGGACCTTTGCGATATGGCAATCCTTATTTCAGTATTTACGTCCGCAATATTCTTGTAATATTCAATCATTCTATATGTTGCAGTAGCGTTACCTTTATAATGGTGTCGATTCTGATGTACAATTCTCTAAACTATATATTAAAATTTTCTAATATTAGTGACTAAAAATATACTTTTATTTTAAAACATTTTATCGCCTTAAAATTACCGATTTTAAATATAATTTAGTATAAACATTTGATGTAAGCATAAAAACTGTTGATCTTCATATAAATTTAAATGGATTTGTTACCAGGGCCGGATTTAGAGATGTGGAAACTCCGGACCATATACGGCGGTTGCCCTTGGCCACAGATTATTTTCGAAATAAAATTACAATTTAGTAGGAAATAGATTTTTTTACATTTAACAATCATATAGAAATATAATTAAGAAAGATTATATATTTTACATTAAAAATGGTATAAATAGCAGAATACCTTTAGCCTACAATCTTTATTATATAGAAGAAACACATGGAGAGACAAATAGATAATTCAATTCAATCACGTCCATGAACTTAAATAATATATTCTCTTCTTTGAGATTTCCGAATGTATATGATTGCTTATTTCATTTGACTGCAAACCATCATTTAGTTCAGTAAATAAATATAATGGTTAAACAAATTTCATCACTGCATAATGTCATTTTTTTAATAGTCTCTATTGTGAGAGCCCCGGATTCTCCCCCTATATCCGGCCCTGTTTGTTACATGCCTCGCTTTACCTTTACATTGTTGTCGATTCTGTGCAAATTTCTAAACCAGCGGTCGGGGAAATTTTTTAATTACTACCCCAATATATTTTTGTGTAAGTTGATATTTCCCCATAGCGAAGAGCAAAAAATAAACGAAAACGCTTTTTTGTAGCATCATTCATATTATAGCCCCCATGATAATTTTGAAAAGAAAACAATTACTAAAAATTTAATTTAAACATAATTTATTTAATTTATCAATGTAATACCTAGTGATACATAACGGTAACAATAGTAACATACGAGGAAAAAAATCGGCCCTACAGAAAATATAAATAAATGATAATTTCTTATTATTTTATAATTCATATCATGTTTCATAAAAAGAAGCTTTTTTTAATTTGAAATTATTTTTGTCGGGGAAATAAAAGAATAGATTATATATCAAACAGAAATGTTCTTATTAAGAATGAAGCTTTAAAATTATATAATATATATATTGTTAATTTTTAGCTATTATATTGAAAAAAAAATATCATCGCTATGGTTGTCGTCAAAAAACCGATCTTTTTTTCCTGATAGAAACATTTAAAGTAAAAAATATTTTTTATGGGGGCTATATATAAAATTTAAACTAGTTTTTTCGTCTAATAATACAGTAATATCATATGAATTACAAAATAACAAAAAAAATATCATTTAGTTCTATTTTCTGTGGGGGCGAATTTTTTTTCCTCAACTGTTTATAACAAATTGAAACCCATTGGGGTACAATTGAGAATTGAGAATTTTAGTTACTGATAATGATGGAAAAAATTCCAACAGGTTTATAAAATAGCAAATTTAAAATATACACTTTTGGGGTAATTTACACCGGTTCCCCGACTGCTGGTCTAAACTAAAGCAACTTTGGTAACAAAAAATGTCAATTTAATTTTAGTCAAGTCCCAAATCTAGCAAACACTAAAAAATTAAGGATTTCAAATTAGTCGCAATTAAATTTTATATTTAATGTATTTCAGTTTAGAGAAACTCCTTCAGAGTTAACATAAATGTGTAATTTTGATTTGCATTTAATTTGAAACGTGTGCATAAAAATAACAATGTGAAATATCTCCCAACAATGACATTTTTATAAAAATGCCGGATATTCAACGTCCCAAAGCTAAAAGGGGCTGCCTACCAAAACTTGCCATCAAGAGTCTGATACCCTGATAATTTCGAGATTTACATTGCATATATTTTATTATAAGGGATAAATAAAGATTACTCTTTTAAAATATCTTTTATTTATTTAAATTTACTATATAAACACAAAAAATTGGAATGTGAAGCACAAAGCGGCGGGCGCACGGTCTATAAGATTCCCTTCGGTGGAAATTGAGTATTTGATTTATTTTTTAATACTAAATCTATTATCAACACCTAACTTTTTTCATCTTATTTGTTTGAATACAAAAATTAAATTTGCCCAAGTATTGGTCACATATCAATTTCGTCCATAAGCCTAAACTGGTTCCCTGTACAATGAATTTTACATGATACATGGATTTTGTACTTTTTTAAATGGTTAATAAGTTAATGGATTGCAAAGTTCCAAATTCATGAGACAAATTTTGAATCTAAAACAATATATGTTTTTATTTGTGATAAGTAAAACTTCTATAGGTACGATGGAGTTGTAGAGGAAGCTGATGAACGGACGAAGAATATAATGAATTTAAATATTTATAGACATACACGTATACATGCATTATTTACATATATAAAGGTCTATGTTTTATTTCATCTGTGTAGTCTAAAACATCCGTTTAATTTTAATAAGATATAATGATTATTAGGTAAATAAAATTATTCAGGGGATAAGGAACCTGTTGATTTGGCCCATTTTATCATTAAGACCATGAAATAACAATATACAACTCTGTCTGTATGCCGCGTGCCCCGCTGCTTCACAGCCTTACTATTCTACATGCCACTAGCGTTATACGAAATGTACTATAAACTATTTATTCGAATACTCTAACATACATAGAAGTAATAGAGCTTTTCAAGAATTACATTATATAACATACAAAAGATATACAACATCCACAATACAGAGAGAAAATTACATTCGAGTAAACTTGTTACAAACAATCGATAAATTCATCTGACGTTTAAATATCTGCAATTTAGCAACAGTGTCTTACTCTCTATCTTTAATGTACCAAAACATTGGCACAAAAAGTTTTTTAAAAATGTAATAGCATTAAAATTCACAACATTTTTAAACAACTACAATAGCGGCGTCCACGACAAAAAGCAACACTATTAGATCCCGTTATGAACACTTACGAATAATATACGTATATAACAACAATAGTATAATTCGTTGGGCTACCTTACATGCAGCGACGGTTTTAGATATTGGGAGACTATAAAATTATATATCTAGTATAGGTAGGTCTTTACAAGATCTTTAGGCGTTAGATCTTTGAGATATCCTTAGGGGGAGTCTATTAATTACAGTAGGTAATATTTAACCCCCCTCCCCCCCTCAACTTGGTGAAAAAACAGTGGCATTCAGCTCCCTAAAATTTCTTTTTTAAAATAAACGTTTTACTCAACAAATATTTTTGTATTGGATTTATTAAAACAAGAAACTTAATTTTTATAAAGACTCATACTCCCCGAAACATTATCTAAAACCACAGTGAGATGAAACATAACACGAATATTCATTCCAATCCAGTCCAAGGGAGATTGGGTGAGATATCTAAAAACCTCCCCCCCTCTTTCCTTTAATATTCATGTAATTAATAGATGCCTCCTTAAAAATATCAAAATTTTGTCCGTATGACCTTGAAAGGTCAAATACAGAGTAGAGATATAATAATTATGCCCGATGTCACCAATCTTCAAGCTCTGTGTATTCTAAGTACGTTTAGGGACCAGTTAAGTTAAGAAATTGTTTCTATAAAAAACATAAACCTAAATGGTGCACTAAAAGGTTCTAATAAACTTTTAAATTAACTCCGTCAAAATACTCTCGCGTTTAAATAAATCGCAAAAATTCACCGAGATTCAAAATTATCTTTGGGACACGGGACATGAATGTAACAATATAGAGTTATTATCACAAAAGCAAGACACGTCAATTCGTATAAAACCACTGTGTCTGGATTTCCAGATTAATTCTTAAAAAGACATCAAATATTTTAATATTTATATTCAGTAGACACGACTGGAGGTTGATGCTAGAAAGATAGAATGACGTAAATAAAAGGAGAATTAAAAAAAAACTTTTAAATAACACTTTAAAGACCGTATAATCTGAAATAAATGATTGTTGTTATAGCTAAGAGATCAACAAACTATGTGATGACTTAGGGAATGTTGGTGAAATCGAGCATTAGTTTTATTCTAAGTACTTGACCCCCTCCTAACACCGCCACTGCTTAAATGTTAACTACACAATACTATTTAACGAGACCGATTTATTATGCTGTTTGAATTGTGTACAATCAATAAATCTGGGATAACAGTAATGTAATTTCATGAATCCTTATTAATTTAATTGTATAGAGAGGTAGTTGAACTACAACATTCGGGGCAGTCCCATTAACTACTTAAAATTTGGCCACAACAATTTCAATCTTACAAATAGCGAAAACGATGTTAAATTTTTTTAAAACATCGTTGCGTTAGGCTAAACTGTCAAAAAATGTCTTTCAACCTTATTAACTAATATAATATATACGATTGTGAAATGATAGTTGATTATAAATAAGGCATCAATATTACTACAGTAATGCTAATACGTAGATTGCAATCTTTATAAATTCTTCTGAAATCATTTGAGACATATTAAGTTTTTACACAGAAAATATTTTAATAGAACATTATACTCAATTTTACGAAATTAAAAAACAATAATAACTGCAGACAGTTATAAATTTCATAAAATCGGTAGATTGTATATATTTATAAATGATCGTCGCCTTGTTGTGCTTGTAATTCAAATAAAACCCTTGTGCCTGTAGAAATTAGTCAATTGAGCATTTTGCATATAAAAACATTGGCCCATCGAATATACAATTATCACTTTGTTTACCGTAACATTAATATATTATAGCGAAATATAAAAGAAATGAGTATCAGAAGCAAATACGTTTAAAATTTACTTTACAAGACAAATTATTTCTTATAAAATATTTAAAAAAAATGCGTTTAATCCAAGCATATATGTTTACATGGAATTATACAAACTGCATATATCCCTTGATTCCCTTGAGAATTTTGTAGCAAAACAAAAAACAGACGTATTTTTATTTTTGACGGCAACTGACACTTTGAATGTTGCCGTTATTCAAAATCTATTTTCTACTAAATCTTTTATGTGTTGCCAACACACTAAAATCAAAATCTTACGTATTTTTTTCTAATGATATTTTTAAATTAGTTATTCGACATACTGGACACTATCGAATTAAGGGATATATGTACGTATATACAATTTGTATAATTTCATATAACATATATCTATATACATGGATAGAACATTTTTATTGGCGATGAAATTTAGTTAACACACTGGTATTAATTTCCACAAATATTAGACTAAAATGTACCTCTTAGGCATGCTCTAATTTTTGGGAGTTGAATTTAGAGACAATGGCATTTGAATATCTATATTTAAATGATGTCAAAACGATATATCTGTCTCTGTCTCCAAAATTGAAAGTTTAGTGAAACAGATTTAGTTACAACTAAATTTCATATCCAATGAAAAAGCCCACGAATATTAATTGAGATTTAGTATAAAATAAATATAATAGAAAACGCATCATCAAGCAGTATTATTCGAAGGCGTAATTATGATAAAATAGATTACACAATATTCATATTGAACACACTAGTTAAGGCAGTGAAGTAGAATATAGTTTGTACCCAGACACACATTCACACACAAGCGTACCCACGCTTATTGGCTAATCATAATTTGATATAACTTTTCAGCGAAACTTTGAAGCAGTTAATGCCATAATACACTGCATACACATAGATAACATGTCTATAGTAAAATACATGATAAACATCCGCTTTAATACATTACTATAAAATAAACCGTGAAAGAATGATGACAGACAATATTTATTGATGTCAGTAGTAGGTTGGGAAGTAAGCTGGTGAATGAGTGACGAGAGCATTACGAAATTTGTGAACGGGACATATACATTTTATTCCATTCGTGTGGTCTAAAACACTGGTTTTTAAGTTATTTTGGAGGTAAAATTTTTTTAAGAACGCATTACTATGGGAGTAGGCTGATTAATACGTTACGAAAAGTGTGATCAGGCGAGGAGAACGGCTATATATATGTTTTACTTCAGTAGTGTGGTCTAGAGCACACTTGTTTATAATTAATTTTTGAAGTAAAACTTTACGCACTCTTGACTTGAGGATTCAGCTAGTGATTACATGACGAGAAAGTTACGAAAAATGTGATCGAGAGAGACGAATGGGTGCGTGTATGTGTATATATGTATGTTTTAATTCGGTCGTGTTGTCTACAGCGCACTGAACTAGAGGTAACCCAGAGTCAAATCCGAAGAGTCCACGTAATTTTAGTGAGCATCTTGTCTATGAAATAAGTGCAACATGATCCCTGTCCCCAGGCGTCGTTGCGTCGTTTACCGCTCCGTTGGTTACGCACACCTCTCTTAACAAACGTTTAGGTAGTAACCAGATACCCAGCTGTTATACAAGGATAGTTTAGTGGCACAACAAGTTAAAAAATCATGTAGCATATCAGCCTACTGCGGCCCTATTTAAAAAACGGTTTACAGCATACTCTTTGCCTTCCCAAATGAAACTACATATAGCGATATTTAGGGGTTACTAAGATAATATGAATCGGTTTCATAAATACTAAAAAAGGACCGTATTTTGTAGAAACCGACATTAATTTTTTAAGATAAAATTTCTTTACGCTCGCTTGACTTGTGGAGTAAGCTGGTGAATACGTGACGAGAGCGTTATGACAAGTATAATCGGGCGAGACGAAAGGGTGTATATATGTATTTATGTTTTACTTCAGCCGTGTGACGTGTCTAAAGAACACTCGTTTTTATGTTATTTTGAAAGTAATGCTTCTTTACGCCCGCGTTACTTAAGGAGTCGGCTGGTGAATGCGTGCCAAAAACGTTACGAAGACTGTTATGAAATATGTGATCAAACGATCGAGTTAGTATAATATAGAAAGTATTTATAATTGGTTTGTTATTTTAGCATTAGTGAGAGAACCGGAAACAAAGGGCGGAGGCGAAGGGGGGAGTAAAGGGTGATAAAACATCTTAGACTTTTTACCCAGTAAACTGGCAGTTTTACTGGTTTTACAATTATACTACATCTCTTGCATTTTTAGAAACAAAATCCAAATAATGGCATATAAATATTATCGTCAATCAATTCCAAAACGGTTTTACGTGATCTATTTCAATCACGTGATTTTTTATGTTACTAGAGACAAGAAGACGGACCTTTATTTTTATCGTCATAAGCACTTTTATAAAGGACTAGAAAAAAGACAGAGATTCATTTGAAAATACAATAAAACAGTTTAAAATCAATATTGAAAAATATAAAATGTAATTATTTCATCTACATAAAGCCAAATCACTCCTTCATAATATAGTTCAAAATAATTAAAGCATTACTTAGGGCCGTAAAATAGTTTTGTAATAAACTATTTTACGGGCCTGGATTCATTGTTGAATTTAATTAATTTTTAAAAATTGTATGTGAAAGAAAATATAAATGTATTGTTTTATGTATTATGACCTACTATTTTGAAAACATTTGACCTTCAGTCTGTACGTTTAAGGACCGTCTTCTCTCGAGTTCTGGATCAAGAATTGGACATGGTTATGCGGAAACGGATCATTCCATAATGTATTATTTGTACTATTTAGTAGGTACATATTATAGATATATTGATAACACCTTTGTTGTACACCACATGTAATATGCAACCAGAAAACGCTTATAAGTCAAAACAGTAAAAAAGGTGATCTCGTCAGAGAAGAGTTAGAGGTTGATGACTATCCATACAATAAATAGATACACAAATGGTGCACGTAATTTACGTTATAATAGGTAATTATAACATACCTTATTGCCAATAGAAATTGTGTCTAAAAAAGATTATGTTTTTGACACTCAAACCTCCCCTAATCTTTATGTGTCTCCTAAATAAATTTAGGGTCCCGTTAAGGAGATTATTTACATGGCTAAGGTGTCACTTAACTATGTGACGTCTTAGAGAATCTTGATGAAATCGGGAATAAGAGTTTTTAAATGTATTATATACAGGTCCGTGAAAAAAAATTCATATCAATACAAAATAATATAGGGACGATATTTTGATTAAAAATAAATATATATCTTTGGTTTCTTTCAAATAATGTCCAAACCGGTTTAACTAATTTTTTATTTATTCGGGTTATTCGGTTGTAAAAACCTAACTTTATAAAGGATAATATAAATTACGTTTTAATGTGAAATTCTTATTCTGAAAAACCGACTGCGTCATTGGTCTAGTGGTTAGCATGTTCGTCTACAGACATGAGGTCCTGGGTTCGAGTCCCGGGTCGGGCCAAGTCAAAAATCAATATTGAGTTTTATATTAAGATTTTCTCAATATTTGCCCGAAGTTGGGAAGTGGGCGGTGTGATCCACCCCCGTGCCTAGGATAGCAAGTTAAGCTGTCGGTCCTGCGCCTGATCTGTCTCCGATCGTGTCGGATTCCCGTCACATCCCACTATGAGAGTGAAGGAATAGAGAGTGCACTTGTGTACTATGCCTGCCAATCCGCAGTGGAACAGCGCGGTGGGTCTATGCTCTTAACACCCTCGCTCGTCGGAGTGAGGAAGCCTGTGCCTAGCAGTGGGACGTTAATGGGCTGCTCCTTACTTATTCTGAAATTTCTGAAAGCTAGTTTTCTATATAATATCAACAAGTATCATATGAAATATTATATTATATATGTGTGTGCTTCTTTGCATAACTATGTCCAATTAAAGAAGTCGATGTACATAATTTTCTAAGATTTTCATAATTATCACTCATAATAAAGCAAGGTTTGACGAATCTATATTGCGTATTTTGTCTCATGTGTCATCTTTTACAAGTGTTAAGGCGATATTTCGTGTCTACATCGGTAGACAGACCTCAGTTAAACTTTGCTTTAGGATGAGTGATACAAGACAAGGTTGAACTGATATTGATAAAGTTCTATCGCGAAATATAGCGTTTAAGATTGTAATGAGTGTTTTAAAGCGACGCGGGTCCACCGGGGGATTGGCCGCGGCGGAACATGCAGCACAACGCCGCCAGGGGCCGCTGCTAGTCATGCACACGCGGTGTACTACAAACAGCTGATGGCGAATCCTCACTTTCCTCTTCCTCCTTAGGTTTACATAGTGATGAGAACAAATTGCTGGACGACACCTCCCGGACACACCTCTTCTGCTCAGCTGCAAAATATTTACATAAAACAATCTATACTGTAGCGTTTCAATTAGATATTCCCTATTAGACTACAAGGCCATGGAAAAAAATAACCAATGAAATGAACCAACGTGAATAACGCTTAGAAGTCTGTTGTTATATCATCTATATATAACTATAACAACTCTGAGCGCCATGCCGTCATTTCTGAGCGGTACAGGTCAATACGGGAGTAAATATTTTTTATCCTAATATTTTTATTTGTTACCATTTATAATTAACGGCTATAAGGGACAACGATAATATTATATAACATTTTATAAAAAAAAAAGTTGCCGTACATAAATTTATGATCTTACAGCAATTATCTACATTTCAGGATTTACAGAATTTAGTACTGCATTACGATCATAAATTTATGTATGGCAACTTATTTTTATATATTATTTTTAAATATTACCGTTATAGCTTATAGCCGTTCATTATAAATGGTAACAAACAAAAATATAAGGATAAAAAAAATTTACTACCGTACTCACCTGTACCGCACAGAAATGACGGCATACCGCTTAGAGTTATTATTTGATATAGTAACAGCCTTCTAAGCTATATTTACGTTGGCTCATTTCACAGGTTAATTCTATGAGCTTGTAGTCTATACGTATCATCACCAAACATCTCCTGACTGAATTTCGGCAACGGCTAGTTTCGCTTTACTACCAGAGGTTCCGGTTTCGATTACAGGTATAGCAAATTTTGGAAATTGTATGGTCTAATTTTTCCGATGCGGGTACGATGGTGTGTAGAAACTACAAGGGGTAAATTATTTCTCATATATACTATCTCCTGTATCGCCACGAACTATCAGGTCAAACGTTGGCTTGTCAGCAATATACTTATAATATACTCGTAGTGCAAAAGGGTATACGCAAATATAATCTCTATTCCTTGACACTCATAGTCCTATGGGACGGCAATCCGACATGACAGGAGAGATATTAAGCACGAGACAGACTGAGTAGACCGCTAACTTTCCAACTTCTGACTGACCTTTTTTTTTTTTTTTTGACGGAGGGGAAATGTTCAAAAACAAACTTCTGACTGACCAAATACTGACATCATCATAATGTTCCTAATGTACCAAATTCCTAAATGTGCCCTATCTGAAATCGAAAGGTAAGTAGCAGCCCATTAACGTCCTATTGCTGGGCACAGGCTTCCTCACTCAAAGAAGAGGGTTTTAGAGCATAGATCCACAATGGTGCTCCACTGCGAGTTGGCAGACTACACATACCTCTGAATTACTCCCGAGATACTAGTTTCGTCACGATGTTTTCCTTCACAGAGAAACACAATGATGGATTGGAAAGAACAATCAAACCCGTAAGTTTCATTTTTATTAAGAGTAAAATCTGATTGAGAATGGTATATATCGCTGGGCCCTATTAAGAATGTGGTGTTGTCAAAAACTTTAATATCTGATTCATGAAAAAATTAAACATTACTGACAATATAATATTATCGACAATAGTTCAGACAGGGATCAGAACATTTCCTTGAACAGTTAAACAAATTATTTGATACAATTTCCTAAATTCATACAACTTGGTGTCGAAGATGAATCTCCAGTTAATAAAACGTATCTATACATATATATTGTAATAACAATAGCAAGGTCATTGAAATTATTATATTGCCCTATTAGTCTTGATAGCGTGAAGAGAAGTAACGGTATAGATCTTAAAAAATATAAGCGAGTGGCAATAAGTCTTCCTCATTCTACCTTCGGTTTAAAGGGAAATAATGTTTTACATGATATTAAATTGCACTTGCTTGTGTGCAATCCGATAAATATCTAAGATTTTTTTATCATTGCGACCCCGAAAACATAAACGGCTATAAAAAATTGGAGCAATGAAGATAAGGAAATTATTTTTTACGTTTTTTTAACAACTAGTTGTGCAGATAGTGTAAATATATTGGGTCCAATGTTAAATCTGTGTTGCCATATGGGTGCGAAACGTGGAAGGTCACCATCAACCGGTGTCTGCGTCGCATCCTCGGAATCTACTGGCCCGAAGTAATCTCTAACGAAGATCTGCTAGAGAAATGCCGTGAGACTTTGATCGAACATCAGGTGCAACGGCGAAAGTGGAGATGGATCAGCCATACGCTACGATTCCAATCATATACCCAAGCAAGCTCTGGAAAGGAATCCTCAAGGTAGAAGGAAGTGTGGTCGGCCCCAACAGACTTGGCGCCGTTCCGTACTGGCCGAGCGGGGAACATTGGAATGACGTGGAGCGTGATACTCAAGATCGCTCGCGATGGAAAATTACTGTGGACGCCCTCTGCCCCACCTAGGGGATATAGAACATTAAGTCAAGTAAGCCACGTTAATTAAGGTGACACGTCTTTGCTGATAGGGTGGTAACTATGGGAATCAAAGTTAGAATACCTGGCAAAGGCCGTCAAGTTTTATCTACATGTACGATAGTTTCCTGAGGCTGAATTTTTCGCAAAAAAAAATGTTTATTAGACATTCTTTTCGCGCGTGGGCTTGAATTGTTTCTTTAACTGAAATAATTACTTATTTCTCACCGATAAGATTTTGCAGATTATCTATGATGACCTCGGTGTTGTAGGTGGCTTCAACGGCTTGCTGTAAAAACGCTGTCCACGTACTCAGCTCGGCCTCCTGTTGAATACAAATATACGTTATACGTAAATAAACGTTTTTAATTATTGACGGCATCTCTGGCGCATTGGTGCGAATATTCGCTTTGCTATGTCCCCGGTAGGACAAATTTACGATTCTGTACTGGGAGGCTGCGGCCGAGGCTCGTTACCACCCTACCAGCAAATATGTACCGCCAAGCAAAGAGATTTGTGTTCCGGTCCGATGTTTTGTAGAAACATAAGAGGTAAATTGTCTTTTAACAGATTACCGCGCTTCCGTCTTACATTCTTTCATCACTTACCATCAGGCGTAATTACAGTTAAGCACTGACCTGACAGTAATAAAATATTTAATATTAGCAGTAGGCCACTGTATTCTAATGGTTAAGCACGATGATTCTAGCTCAAGAATCGCGATATTGGCAGTTGATCAAGAACCGCTAAGTCAATAAAATTCATCACTGTCTTTCTATAAAGTAAAATGTTGCCAGAAAAGTTATCTTTAATATAATTATAGGGTATCTATAGCCTAATAATTCGAAATGGAGTATTGTTGTAACTGTATGCTCCATGTACTGTCTCCTTCAAGTAAGTTCGTACTTAGCAATACGGAAATATACTCTTGCCTATTTTATTTACTAACTTACATGTCCAGAGGTTGAGAGTATTTGCGAATACAATTTACTAATTTTGCCCTACCGTGGATAGAATTTGGTACATGCTTTTAAGATTGCTTTAAGCTATTAAGCCAGCAAAGCCTCCATAACATGGCAAGCGTGACGGATTTACGTATACAAATGAACGTAATAATATTCTTAGAATATTCAAAATTCAACAAAGCTGAGAACCGACGTTATGGCCAATGTAAAAGGCCAACACTGGATACTTAAAAACAATAAAATCGAATTAACCTAATGCACTAAATATGAAATAAATGGACGTTTATACCTAATGTGCAAAACTCTTGATTGAAGTCTTTTAAAGTATTATTGAATCGTTATTTTTATAGCACATTACAAGTAATGACC
The DNA here is from genome assembly GCA_015832385.1 of Elymnias hypermnestra. Lineage (NCBI taxonomy): Eukaryota > Metazoa > Arthropoda > Insecta > Lepidoptera > Nymphalidae > Elymnias > Elymnias hypermnestra. The sequence goes on from JACTOM010000891.1 coordinate 2,107,264, forward strand.
GTGCTCATTATAAGCTACTTCAAAATGACGAGGTTTCGCTGAGAAAGTAATATAGAAATCAGGAAAGTAGGAATGTTATATTTTACTAGATGACCCAGCAAACGTTTTGCCATATTATTATCGTTATTAAAAAATAAGGGGTAGGTGATAGAAGGGTGAAGATTTAGGCTTGTACGCATTTTTAATGCCACATATAAAAAAAAAATTGTCCAAAAAAAAAATGTTAGGGGCGGACAAGCCTCATCACTTAGCGTTATAAAAAATAGAGATACAAAAATTACACGATAAAAAACAGATAATTAACTTTATATTGATATGTTCTGTTTTTAATAAAAATGGTGGTAATGAAAATATGAAAAAAGCATTTTGATGCTCCAAGACTCTTTATTCTCGAATACCGATGCAATGTACCTTGAATATTTATATATTCCTAAGAATACAGAAAAAAAAGAAATGCAGTTTCTGATACATTATAATATTGAAAAGATTAACATGTTTGGACATGAGCCCAGTTATACATGGAAGTTTAATGTCCCATGTACATTTATTATAAAAAAAAAAAGTGAAAGAGTAATTAGTGGGTTTTCTTGCTACTTAATCGACTTTTCGAAATGTTGGTTAATTCGTCACCAACAGATAGCCTACTAACGATTCAAAGAGTTGAAAGGTCTACTTGAATAAAGAATATTTTTATTTCATATTGATAATCACTTAACACCAGGTGAAAGTTTGTATAACGGTTTATTCCTATAAATAAGATCTTGTTAAAGATAAAAATATCTCTATAAATATGTTCAGCTCGTATTTCAATCCTCAATGATTCAATCTGTATATTAGTGTTAAGTGATTGATGAATAATCTTCCATAGAAGTGATTCATTATGTTAGTGTAGATTTCTTCCTCTGATATGATTTATAAGTGATGCCCTAATTATAGATTACTGCGAAATGCAATTTTTTTATTAGTCAATTTAACACTCGTTAAAAATGCATATACCAACAATAAATAAGCGAAGATGTATACGTTCAGTACCTGTTTTTCTTCTTTGTTTATATATTTAATTCTTTTTTTATATGTAATCTGTCCGCAGTGGAGCAACGTGGTGGGTCTATGCTCTAAATACCCTCTCTCCTATGAGTGAAGGGGCCTGTGCCCAGCAGTGGGACGTTAAGTGGGACGGAGGCTGCTTACTTACTTGTTATATAAAACAAGTGCTGTTCTTTAGTATCGCTAAAACTCGAGAGCGGCTGGACTGATTTCGCTAATTATAATTTTTGAATTATTTTCTAAACTCCAGGGAGGGTTTAAAAAGCGAATAATTGCGAAAGGCTTGGAATGTAGTAAAAATAACAATTTCGCTCAGAAATTTTACCTACCTTTCAAACATTTGATGTAGTCCCGATGTTCAGGAACCAAATTCAATTTAAATAATACTTTTTTTCATTTGTTTTTAACATTTGACATTGACAACCAAGAATTTCTGATCGCAACTATAATATTTTACGGACTTTGGCGGAAAACTGGGCGTATAGGTTGCTTTATTTTGATTACGAATAATTTTTCTTTCCGCTTAAGTTTTGACCATATTTTTTAATAAAGTGAATAAATTCTTCAATAGTCATACAGTATTTTTATTTATTGATTCCGAGGCGGTACGAAGTTTGCCGGGTCGCCTACTAAATTATATATGTTGTTTTATAAAAACCAAATCACGGTCGAATTTCTATTACTAAACATCCTCAAGTTCCATAATACAATATGTTATATCAAAGAAATATAATTGGATATTGTTAAACCGGATAAATTAGTAAACTGAAACAATTTATCACTAAGAACGAACCTAATAAAACACTACAATTATGTTTGGTAATTTAATAGCGGAAGCTGAAGCTATATCACTCATTGTCTAAAAAAGCGTACATTTAACGTAATGCTAAATCAATGATCTAATAAAAACGAGTTTATTGAGGCATCTTTGTATTTGTGGAGTGTAGAGAAGTAGTATCGACGTAAAATGCTTGACAGGAAGTTTTCTTAAGCTGAAACCATGTGTTGGATAATTAATGTAACTTATTTAGCTTAACTGCCTCATTTAACTGCCTTAATTAGCTTGACTGCCTCATTGGTCTAGTGGTTAGCATGTTCGACTACAGACATGAGGTCCTGGGTTCGAGTCCCAGGTCGGGCCAATTCGAAAAATGATATTGAGTTTTCTATTAAGATTTTCTCAATATTTGCCCNGGGGTGTAAGGGAGAAACGAGTCCCAGTCCGTTTCTCCAAACGCCAACCTCACCTGCACGCGGTGCACCCTGCTTCTACCGACGAGGCTCTGGCGACCGACAAATGGCGGTATAACCATTCTCCTTAGCTGACCTAAATGCCACAGACCGATAACGGGCAGCAGCGTTATCGGTGCGATAAGGTCAGCACTGCGATCACCAACCCGCCTGCCAAGCGTGGTGATTATTGGCAAAACCACACATGATGACGACAAGGCAGCAACGGCCCCCAGTCCCCGGCAGCCCCGTTATTCCAAGCTCTGGCAATGTAACTTAATTAGCTTAAATGCTTATGGCCGAGAAGTAGATGTAACAAATATTTGACTGTTTGTTTAACCTGGATGTACTCAGAATCTGCTGAATATTTCTTACAAATTATTTATCTCATAGAAAGCTTTGTTATCGAAGAGAATTTATTTATATGTTAGCATTAGAAACACGCACCGAATTTAAGCGCCTTCTGAAAGATAGCTAAAGTAATGAAATATCATATAGATTTCCCACGAGAAATTCTAAGCAAGTGTTCAGATTCGGTGGAAATGTGAGTAAAACCGTACTTTTTTATTTTTTATTGCTAGCACCTCACTGTGATCTCACCTGAAGTGATAATACAGTCTAAAATGAAAGTGAGCTAAACTGGCAAGAGTTCTGGAGGTTAATGGTTTCTACTCAGCATTGAACGCATTGTTTTTTGCTTAGCAGCAAGTGTTTGTTAGTTGCGTGTTACCATGGCCCTTCCATTAGTCCAGACAAATTAGAAAATGAAATTTCCTAAATTTGCACTGTTGGATATCAAACTCAGCGCCACAGGTAGCGAAGCGAGGATTTGCATTATTGCGACGTCGTCGATGTACTTAGTGACTTAATTATCTATAGTTTCTTTTCGTAATTTTAAGTTATTTTGCTATTTGGGGCGGAGACGCAAACAAATCGGAGATCCTTTAAAATCGGTGCAGTTATCCTAAATGGCGTAACTAATGCCACTGTTTCATATGTAATAAATGGTTACTTATGTAAATATTACGTCTGCGTGCGGCAATGCGTCGTTTCTAATTTCGTTACGGTCATTTAGTATCTTGTATGAGCATACTGATAGTGGATCGCGTCAGACTCTTCGGCAACGCGCTTAAAATAAAATATGACATACGTGTCATGCCGCCGCCCGACCCCACCGACCTTCTCCTAGCAACTGTCTATTTCGGCATCACTATCCAAAATGTCAAGATAAATCAAGTGAATTGAATAATAGCAGTTAAAACTATTTAAGTGCACCACGATCAACGCAACTGACAGCCTCGCCAGATATAAATACAAGTTGCATACTTAGTATGTTATCACGATATGCAGATTACAATTTCCTAAATAAGCCCTATCTGAAATCGTAAGGTAAAGTAGCAGCCCATTAACGTCCTACTGCTGGGCACAGGTCTCCTCACTCATAGGAGATAGGGTTTTTAGAGCATAGATCCATCACGCTGCTCTACTGCGGGTTGGCAGGCATAGTATAAAAGTTCACTATTCCTTCATTCTTATAGGCCGGTGTGACGGTAATCCGACACGGCCGGAGAGAGATCAGGCGTAGGATCGAAGGCTTAAGGTGCTCTCCGAGGCACTTACCAACTTCGGGCAAATATTGAGAAAATCTTAATAGGAAACTCAATATTGATTTCTGAATTGGCCCGACCCGGGACTCGAACCCAGGACTTCATGTCTGTAGTCTAATATACTAACCACTACCAATGTGGCAACAGGCCTTTAGTGCGATATAAATATTATAACGCATATAGGAAAGATTATACATATCGCAATACCAATATACACAAAGGACTATTGAGCTATTATCAATTATCTTGGATAAAAATTTAATATTCGCAAGCGGGATAACAGGCATAATACACAAGTGTACTCTCTATTCCTATAACTCTTAGTCTGATGTGAATCCGACACAATCAGAGAAAAATCAGGGCAATCCGAGGCAAAGGGGTAGATCACACCGCCAACTTCCCAACTTCGGGCAAATATGAGAAAATCTTAATAGAAAACTCAATATCGATTTCGAATTGGCCCGACCCGGGACTCGAACCCAGGACCTCATGTCTGTAGTCGAACACGCTAACCGCTAGACCAATGAGGCAGTTGAAATCGAAACTAGGTCCTTAATTAGCAAAACGAGTACACGCAGAATTACTCTAACGAGGACGTAAAAATTACATAAAAATCGCATCTTTCTTATATACCTGGCACTCTATATGAGTACATAACACACATCTTTGTGAGTAATTTATGAAAAAAAAAAAATATAAAATTAAATGTGGATTTCAAAACGATTAAAGTTCCCTTCATTTCTATAAATATAATTACATACACGTCAGGAAATCTAATCTATAAAACAGCTATAGCAATATTGGAGGATAAAATATGCAATTCTCATAACTACCTATTTTATCGCATGAAGTGAGCATAACGAAACTTAATATAGAACAATAAAAGTCTCGTTTTAATATAGTACAGGTTTCATTACAGGTTAAAAGATCTTTGCAAGATTGATTTGGACAACGACTTCAAAACCAACAATTTTAACTAAGTATAATGAAGACTTGGCAATGAGGAAAATGTTTAAGATTTTCTGGAACCAGTTCGGTTCAAATATTAAGGAACTTGAACGAGCTCAAATTAGCTGCATTTTTATGACGACCATACGGAGAAAGGTTGCTTTTTTCGGACATCTCAAAAGAGGATTCCTATTTGAGTACCAAAGATTGATACACGAAGGCAGGATGTCTAAAAAAGGAGCACCTGGTAGACTGAAGCGACTTTGGATATAGGTGAGTTGATCGCTCATAATTAGTCATTTAAAAGGATAGCACAGGAGTCAAAAGCTTTCCATCTCCACTCCGTGATGAAAGTTATGGTAGCAAGGTTTACTAAACTAATATTTATCATATCCACCTCGTGATAGATAAATATAAAATCAGTGAAATAGATAGGAAACATTTCCGTTATGGTCACACTCATTCGTTACGATAAAAGCCGTCATCTCAATCGCGCGCCAACACCGTTATGTAATTACGATAGAGTCTGTTCATCACGAGTCATTGAATTCGTTTATTAAATTCAATGTCTAATAGGTCACGCTTCAACGAGGTCGTGTAGTTTTTACGTTTTTTTTTTAATTAACATCACAAAAAGTGTATAATTCATAACTATGCGCTGCGGTTTTAGTTAAGTGCCATATATTTCATAAAGATATAAAAACATTTGTATAATTATATCAGAGCCATAATGGCTTAATGGATAGAGGCGTGGATGTTAAGATCTCGGGGTCAAATCTGGGTAGGCACTATTATGCTCTATTTTAAATCAAATCGTCAAAAATATTTTTTCCACACACTAATTCTAATGTACGTCTGATGATTAAAGAACGACTTAAAATCTAAAGTAACGAGGGTTCCTTCGCACCATGTCCGGAGAAGAGCACACAACAAACTCAATCGGATATTTTGTCTAAGTTATCTTGCCACTTATAGTATGATTTTTCAATCAACTTCCTTTTAACAACGACTTTGAATTTATTAAGTGACATCTCTAAACGTCTTGTGGGAGTTTATTATAGCAACGTGTACAGTTACCCTCAAATGAATTGTTATTTAAAATTCATGTAAAGCAGTATGGTGTATATATGCTCTGAAATACCTTCCTGAGTGCAGACGTCTCAGAACCGTATGTCGCTGACTATTGGCTTCATGCGGAAACTCAGAGTCACTCAGCGTGCGATGGAGAGAGCTATGATCGGAGTTTCTAGACGTGATCAAATCAGAAATAAAGAGATCCGTAGTAGAACCAGAGTGACCAAGATAGTCCTACGAATCGCGAACCTGAAGTGGCAATGGGCGGGGCACATAGTCCGAAGGACCGATGGATTTTGGGGGCCGAAGGTGCTGGAGTGGCGACCCCGTACCGGACGGCGCGGTGTAGGCAGACTCCCCACAAGGTGGACCGATGATATAGAGGATCGCCGGTAGCCACTGGGGCCAGGCAGAGCAAGATCGGGCCTTGTGGACGTCATTACGTGAGACCTATGTCCAGCAGTGGACGTCCATCGGTTGAAGCGACGATGAGTGCAGAAACCTGTGCCCCGCAGTGGAAAGTTAATAGGCTGCTTTTAACCCTATAAAATATTAACGTTCCACAGTTGGGCTTTTGCCTCCTTGATTAAACAAAGCAAGATTTGAAACACATCGATTTCCGTAACAAGTTTCAATGGGAGTTTAACAAATAAAAGAATATTTCAATAAGAGAATCGCAATAAATTATTATAAAGAAGTAAGGATTTTGTAAACCGAAACATTACTGAGCATGATTTCCTGCTGCCAACTTAGTTATATACCCATCAAATGTGTGTGTGTAATTACGTGGAAAAAGCAGATAATCTCACAAGTTTACAGTAGAAGCTAACGTGACTCATTAACAAGAATTTACACGTTTTAATGATGCGCTAAAGCGGTAATTAAATGCAGTTGTTTGAATATAACTTTTATTGACCATCAAATTTATAATGCAGTATTATAACGAAAGGCAACATGCTAAAACTTTCTTTGAAATACTTGTGTCAGTCATAACTATACCGCGATATGACACTGTCTGTGAAGCCGTAGAATATACGTTCCTGGTGGCGAGTGTCGGGTTACATCCCTTCCTGCACGTGGACTGTCATAGTTGTGATCAAAGTTTATTACATTTTATGTAATAAAACGAATACAAAATCACATGGAAACTTTAATATGCAAATAAAATTTCAATACAAAATCAAGTATTTCTCCCAATAAGTTTATTCTCCCAATATAAAATATAACAATAAAAAAATGTATTATATATATTTACATGTATCTATTCCTTATATGTATTTATTTATTGTATGTCTATATGTATTCGTATTAATATGTATGTATAAGTATCTATATGTATGTATAAATTTTAAGTAGTATATGTTTGCCTTTTAAACACCGCCCACCTTCTCTCTCCTTTCTTTGACGGTTTCCCTATATGATGGGTCGTCTGAAAGAGATCGCTAAATAGCGATAAGACCGCCCATTGTACACTAGAATTATTTTAAGTTAAGTCATTGTATTATTATTATTTTTTGTGGTGTTCAATAAATTATACTATCTATAACTAGCCATTCCTTGTGTCTTTCCTGGTGTACTTTATGATGGATTTTTTCTCTGAAATGAAAGTAGCCCAAATTACGCCTGATAACTGCCAGTGAATTCAATCAGTCAATATAGATATTATATTAATGAAAAGATATTAATTTGAGATTACAAACATGCAGTGGATGTGACTGAACTTGTCCTAACGGCTGATCCGCATATGATAAACTCTGTTGTGCGTTCAATGAATTTTACAATAAAGTCAAATTGTAAGGTTCTTACGGTGAGGCTGTAGTATATACAAAGGACAGTTCGGCAAATGCATAAATCAATTTTATTATGATGTAAATAAAAGAAGAAAAGAGAAGCCAGCCGAAATTAATGCAAATAAAATTTTTTTTGCAGACAAACAATATGTGACACGTTCGGAATTTATATACAATAAAATTGATAAAATACTTGATATATATCCCATGACACCCTTTGCATTGGAAAACATTGACTGAATATTTTAAGAAATGTAATTATGAAGACACAGAAAAATTATTACAACGACTAGCATAGAAATCAATTAAATAAGTATTAAATAAAGGCAAATCGGATAATTCTCACGCACATATACACACACTCACAAGTACCCTCGCACGAAGTCACACACACACGCACACACGCACACTCTCATACACTCAAACTCACACACACAGGCACACAACTTTCCATATGTATTCCACATACGAGTACACGTACCATCTTAGAATAATTAAACTAGAGTTATTAAAGTTTTCTTTTTCTTTGGCTACTTTTAAAATGTAAATGATGTGGTGGAGCGGGTTCTTCTGTCACGAGCATATACATGTTAATTTGTAGGGCTCTACCATGGACACTGCATGGAGACTGGCTCATTGATCTAGTGGTTAGCATGTTCGACTACAGACATGAGGTCCTGGGTTCGAGTCCTGGGTCGGGCCAATTCAAAAATCAATATTGAGTTTTCTATTAAGATTTTCTCAATATTTGCCTGAAGTTGGGNTCCCGTCACATCGGACTTTGAGAATGAAGGAATAGAGAGTGCACTTGTGGTACTATTATGCCTGCCAATCCGCAGTGGAGCAGCGTGGTGGGTCTATGCTCTAAAAACCCCCCTCCTTGGAGTGAGGAGACCTGTGCCCAGTAGTGGGCCATTAATGGGCTGTTACTAAACTAAACTACACTAACCAATGACACAGTATTGTAAAATCCAAGAAAAGAACAATAACCGATTTTTTCATTTTTTACAATAAGTTTTTAAAATAAACCTAACCAAGACAAATATATATGGGAAGTTACAAATCGCTTCATACACGCGCATCGAGTAGAGTTTCAGGAAGTTCCAACAACTAGTTTTATTAGTATAATGTCTATTTCTAGTCATCTATGTAATCCCACTGCCTATTGTACCCTTTTAAGGTTAAAAATTGTATCAATATCAAGGGTTAGTTGGCAGTTTGGAGTTAGATGATGATAGAGTGAGATGATAGATGATAGAGTACATGAAAAATATTAAACTCAGCTAAGTTTAAATACTTGATCAGTGTTTTTCACACTCAAGGGAAATCTACACGACCGAAATCGCAACAATGTATTCGGTGAATTACCATACATTCATTCCTCGACCTTTTAGGTTCCATAGGAATGTAAAAGATACTAAAAGGTCAAAAAGATTAGCCTATTTTGTTAAAAAACGCAAACAAAATAAAAAGTATCTTTTGTATAGATAATAATCTCAATATCAGAACTGCCTCATTGATCTAGTCGTTGGTATTTTCGGCCACAGTCATGAGGTCCTGGGTTCGACTCCCGAGTCAGGCCAATTAAAAAAAAATCGATATTGAGATGTCTAATCAAGATTTTATTAATATTTGCCCGAAGTTGGGAAGCACCTTAAGTCTCCGATCCTGTGCCTATTGTCTGCCATGTCGGATTACCGTCACACCGGCCTATGAGAATGAAGGAATAGTGAACTTTTATACTATGCCTGCCCGCAGTAGAGCAGCGTGATGGGCCTATGCTCTAACATCCCCCTCTCCCATGAGTGAGGAAGCTTGTGCCCAGCAGTGGGACGTTAATGGGCTGCTACTTACTTTTTTTGCTTACTAAGCTATTGCAACACGTCTTCCGTTGAGAGACGCAGACTTCCGGCGGAAGGCGATGTCTACCGACGAGAGGCGCTCGTGTGGAGATGTTCGCGGCATTTTAATAAAGAAAGAAGAGAGGCAGGGAGTAGTTTATAAAGGGAGACGTAGCCAGACGGGGCCTTGTCAATTGTTACCTTTTAAAGTGTTAACTAGTGTAATACTGTGATAGTAAAATAAAAATAAATATTAACTCTTCGAGTGTTTAAAATGTCTTCTTGGTTACACTATTATTGAAAACGCAATACAAATACAAATACAAAAAAAAATATTTTTATAAACACAGAATATTTCCTTATCTATTCAGTTATAGACTTTGAAACTATACATACAACGAATACTGCAAAAATCCTTTTAAACCGATAAAGTTACACACTCTCTCGTCACAAGATCTTTAAAACTATTCGCAATAGACTCGGAATTAAGCTAAGTTACTCTTTTCGCTAGGTAAACAATGAATAAGACCCGATTTCCCTGTATTATAATAGCATTGTGAACTACGCGGATATCACCGCGAGGAACAGCCAGTGTCACAATAAAAATAAGACATGTCATTCTCATATGCACATTCATTTGCCGTCGCTTCTAAATTTATTTCTTTTTAATTTATCTATAAATAATGGAGGTCACAATTAGGCGCTATAAAAGGATAGTATAGAAAGTTTTTCCACCAAACTTCACTTTGAAGAAAGCAATTGAATATGATGATGACGAGACAACATCATTACATACAAAAACACAAGTGCACTCTCTATTATTGACCCTGACAGTCCGATGGGACGGCAAAATCCGACACGACTAGAGTGAGATGATGAGATGTTTTAATTAACTTGACCAAGTACCTCGTGATCTGTAGCCAAACAAGCTAACCACTGGACAATCGAGACAGTTATTAATAATTCTTACATACGTTATAAATAATTCTGAAATTAAAATAGGCCTATCGTTTGGCGCGTGGCTAGCGCGCGTAAAAATAGGAGTGACGGTCAGGGACGAGGCCGTGGTCGCTGTACTACAATATTTGATTATTAATATCATAGCATCACGCTCCATCTTCAGTATCAATAAATTAAAATTACGCAATTTATTTCAAATTGAGAAAAACAAGCGAAGATCACTGCTTTGGATGAATAGTCCCAAAACCCAAAATACTTTTTTCAGTTTTGAAGTTATAAAACTTAAATTATTTTTAAGTTATTAAAATCGGCATCACATAATGTATTCATATCATTAGATGATTTAGACTTTTTGTTTAATTTTCAACAGACTGTAGTCTAATTAAAGCTGTTTTGGTGAACTGAATGAACTGGTCCCATCAAGAGGATAGGTTCTGTGTTAACCAAATTTCAAAATTATTGTGACATCTTTTCTGGTTCTGTGGCCTCATTTAGATATTCCCTTAGGAATAAGTTAGTTTAGTTTTGCCTCATCCTTTTTATTTTTCATTATATTAGTTTTATAGTTGTTCTTTAATAGTAGGTTATTCTTATGGTTTAAGCAAGTGTTCGTTTCTAAAAAATGAAAGCTATGACAAGTTCAATGGTATTTAAACACAATTTTAATAGATTACAGCCGTTTAACGAGACAAGTATGAAAAAAAACTGAAAAATTAAATTTTGTACATTCAACATCAATCAAATGAGTCATAGAATCTCTACCCACCAAACTTAAACGCACCAGAATATGTAACAACTGTAGATTTTAAAGTAGTACAATTGTTGAATGTAGTTTAATTGTAAAGTATCCATTAAAGTGGAAGTTTTAGTTTCGTTACTAAAACATTTACGCATTCACCTCTTGCGCTGGTAAAGAGGCACCCTTTTCATCCAGACTGAGACTTGAGATGACAGTTACCAACTGAGCAGTTACTAGCGTCAATCATGCTCCGAAGTGAAAGGGTCTCAGAAAGAAGCGCGATTTGTAAAACATTTCAGCAAATTGCAGACGAGAAAAAATAAGTACGCCAATTATATTTTAAACAAAACATCTATCTTATTCCCATGAGCGTTCGAGGGTCAACTTTCTAAAACAATAACATCTATAAATCAAAACGCGTGATATTCTAAATCACCATAGGAGCAGTAGGTCACTGTGTCGGCGTCCGGACGTATTATCATATTACTGTGACCAATTTAACGATGACGGCAAAAAAAATCTAGAACTCTAATGAATCTATTGGAGTCCGCAATCCTAACAGCGTACCATCTGATTTAATTTGAACTTAGCATGAGGTCAGAACACATGAAGCTATACAAAGGTGTAGGGTATAAATGGTTCCGTGGATATAATGAAATCAATACTTACAGACCTAGAAAAACTAAAAAGGTAAGTAACAGCCCATTAACGTCCCACTGCTAGGCACAGGCCTCCTCACTCAAAGGAGAGAGGGTTTTTAGAGCATAGCATTTTAGGGACGGAGGTGGATCGCACAGCCGACTTCCCAACTTCGGCCAATTATTGAGAAAATCTTAATAGAAAACTCAATATTGATTTTTGATTTGGCCCGACCCGGGACTCGAACCCAGGAACTCATATCTATAGTCGAACATGCAAACCACTAGACCAATTAGGCAGTTAGAGACAGAATGTCTATTGAGTCTTAAACCATCTTCGCATTGTCTTTCAAAATCGAAATATTCTTTATTCAAGTAGGCTCAAAAGCACTTTTGAATCGGTAGTAGTCTGTCTGGAAAGTTGAATCAGCTGAGACTAAACCATCAAGAAACTCAACTAGTTTTGTATGTGACAATGTGTAATATATTGCTTCTATGTGCAACTGGAATCAAGTTCAAACATTTCTATCGCGTAAATATTCTTCAACATTATAATATGCTTTTTATAAAATCTCAAATTGATTGCGGTATCTTATTAAAAATGCGTATGCTCAACCCAACAAATGATTTCTGAACCTTATTCATTCTAAAATACGGAATTACAAGTTTTTATTTCTTGTATTAAAATTGTGTATTTCACTTTTTTACTGAATATTTCAAAATATAATCTTCGCATCAATGTCTTATTAAATTACGAAAGCGGTTTGGGATATATCGGACTTTGACTGTCTAAGACAGACGTGCACTAGACTGGTAATAGGTAATTTACCTCTTAGTTTTTGTAACAAAGTTGTGACTATATACGAACACGAGGGAGCCAAAGTTGCTCCAATAACGAAATTACTATTATAGATCAATAAACAGACTAAGCAAATCAAGTTTACTTTAGAACGTCAGTATTTTACAAATTTCGTTTTTGCTCACAACAAAAGGAATAGAGCATTGATGTAATATAATATGATTGTGTAACAGTTGGGGCGATACCTAGTCTCCAGACAATGAGAATGTGACAATTATCTCATAATAGCGGTCGATGGAATCTGTAGCATCAACAACGTTAATACATTTATCTTTAAAAATGTATATACGTAATATATTTCTGTATGTTTATACAGTGTGTTTACTTAAGTATAGTCTGTGTCTTTTCTCCACAGGACCGGGTTAGAACTTTAATCTTCTGGACGTGACTAAACTCCGACTAAATATCTAGACAGATTTTGATGATATGTGTTTGTTCAGTTGGCTTCAAGAATGGTTTTGGATTGGTAATGCGGTTCGGATTTCCCCATATTTCTGCGGGATCGGAAACTAAGCAAGTGACACCGCCGGATATAGCTAGTATCAATATTTAACATATAATTCTACTGTTCGAATGTAGGTGACTGAACTCCAAACAGTTTTGACTGATTTTATTTTTTTTGTAATATATTACAAGGTTTAAAATAACAATTCGATGCAATAGTTTAGATCATTCCGAAAAGTGTGAATTTCTCTATTAAAAGCTTTAATGAAGTTTTTTAATTCCTGAAACGAGTATCTTATGTGTTTCATGATACATTTTACACTATCGAACGATTAGATACACAATTTATATGCATATATGCATAGGAGAATATTCTCAAGTTGCAAAGATGTGTAGGCTTCGTCGTATCGATCCACACAGACACCGTTACAACCTAGTACATGAGTGATGGCTTAGGCCTCTTTAACTATGCCGCAATCAACGAACTCTCATCACTTTAAAGACCGAGAATGTTGCACTCAGCTGTACAATGTGTAATTAGACATTCATTTGACGATTTCTTAGATTTCCACTAAAGAAATCATCACGAGGAAACCTGCATATTATGCTAGCATACCTGAGATTATTCTAGTGTAAGTGCTGCCTGCCCATTTGCATTGGAGCAGATTAGTGAGTCTATGCTTCAGAAGCTCTCTTTCCTATGTGTGAGACCTGTGGCTAGCAGTCGGTCGTAAAGTTACGACTTATTTATTCAAATTCAAAAATTATTTATCTAAGTAGGCTTTTACAGAACCTTTTAATCATTAAGTATTTTTCCTTACAGTCTTAAGTTAAGAGGGTTCCTTTATTCTATTAGGATTAGATCGATCCTTTCTTACAGTTTTGTAATCTGGAATAATGCAGACCGACCGATTCGACAGTTCTTGTCATTTTTAGCTTATATTTTTGTTTATATTTCGATTTGAGTATCACAAATGGTGTCACAAACACAACTTTGCTTTATATATATCGATGCAATTTATAAATTTGATGTTTTTTGTAATTTCTCACACCATTTATCAACCTTCCATAACCGTCATCGCTATTTTTAATCATATAAATATTAAAACATGACGTTTATAAAACCTAACACTAGAACAAAAGGTAGTACAGTAATAAATAGTCACAAAATTAGAACCGTCTGTATAGATATACTCGTAAATGTGATATGCTTTTTATTAAGTAGAATACTGTATAGGATAGTATTCTGGTATCATATAACACACGAAAACAAACATCAGCAGAAAAGAAGAGTAATCAAAGATGTAATACAGTTATGAAGACGACACTATACACTTTCTAGGTGGTCTGATTAAAGACATGCTAATGAAGACAGCGGTTGGCAACCGCGCGTGACAGAACACAAAACATCGGCTGACGCGATGTGACTCTTTTCATGAAAATCAGCGAGCATTAAAAGCGAGTGTAACACTCGTATTTGTATTTTTAAAGAATTGAAATTTCTGTCTGTTATGTCGAAATAAAAGCTGTTATCAAGCACTAATATTCTCAGTTCATTGCACTTAACCTAATTTTTAGTAACAAGTAAAACAAAAAAATTTAAGTGCGTGCTTACAAAAGTGTGCATGCTTACACAAGTCACAAGTGAAACTTCTTTGGCAAACTAATTTTTAAGTCTTGTTTATATTCAAAGTCAAAATCAAAATATATTTATTCAAGTAGGCCTATTACAGCACTTTTGAATCGTCAAATATCATTTTTCTATATTATTTAAATGAATGACTGATGATAACATTAAAGATTGGCTTGCAATCTAAAGTTACGAGTGTTCCTTCGCGCCCTGATCTGAGAAGAGCCCACAACAAACTCAGTCGGGTGTATATTTATACAAATCTAAAACTTTAGATTTCCGAGACTTAGAGGGAGGAGAAAAAGAAGATATGTCAATTAAATTCATTAAATTAATGAATTTAATTCTCATTAAAATATTAAAAGTGGCAATAATTAATACAAATCAAATTTATTCAATTTTGTTTTTGAATTTCAAATTTAGAAAAGTTATTATGAAATACTTTTATTTTATATTTAGTATATGACATTATTAAATGACAATGGCAAATTAAAATGTCACCTGTTATTTGTAAATGTTAAAACTACCTAACCTTCCAAACAATTAGCAATAAAAATCGCTGCACATCATCGTGACGCTAATCATGCGTTTCATCCATGAAAATTTTACACTGAAGCGCCTAAAAATGTTTCACTTCAAAAAAGAAAGTTCCTACGCCATCTCAAAAGAGCTTCTTAACCGTCATCCATATAATCTAAAAACTGTTTTATTAAACAATAAAAAAACAAAATATATGTATAAGGAGAGTGTTTAAGAAAATTATAACGAAATTAATATTTACTCATATGATGAAGCCATTGAGCGTAATAACTAAGATATCGAATCTTGAATATTTTTTCTTTATCATCAGAAGAAATACATACTAAAATACTTTTTATTTGTTGCCAAAATTAATATTAGGATAATTACTATTTTGTCAGACATTTGTTCAAATGGTGTGTTGCATTTACAACATTACTCACACAAGAACTATTTGTATTGTAAATTGTTTATTATACTGTGGTAACGAGTGTGTGAATAAGTGAGTTTCCTTTGGTCAAAACACCTCTTCGCATTACCTTTCTAATGAGCCCAGTTTGAGACACGTTAACGGGTTTTAAGTCAACAGATATAGATAAAAACAATTTTTGTATTTTATTTATTAAACATTTTCCTCCGAATTCGTGGCCCGACTGTAGCGAATGAAATTAGGTCACAGCCGGAGCAAGGTTAAGGACCATCGAACTGCGTTGCGTAGTATGAACCGTGCGTTCACCATCCCTGGATTACGTCCTTTCTTTTAGATTTACTTAAATATTTATACTACGCTTCCAAGAAATACGCACATTCATTTTTTAAATATACTATTTTGGTAATAACTAAAATATGCGCCTGATCTCTCTCTGGTCATGTCGGATTCCAGGTCACATCGGACTATGAGAGTGAAGGAATAGAGAGTGCACTAGTGTACTAAGCCTGCCAATCGGCACTGGAGCAGCGTGGTGGGTCTATGGTCTAAAAACCCTCTCTCCTATGAGTGAGGAGGCCTGTGCCCAGCAGTGGGACGTTAATGGGCTGCTACTTACCTCACTATTTCGGATGAATAATCTCACAAACCAAAATTTTAGTTAAGAACACAGCAATATTCAGAACATTCTATATTTTCTTCATTCATTCAAATCAGCAAAAATGAAGCTGTGGTACAAAAAAACGTCATTAGGTCATTGTTTCATTCAAGCGATGTTTGTAATTTTCAAAGAACTTTTCTGTAAAGTTATCTTTTCAGAGTGAAAGTTCTTTATATCCCCAATTTTTTGAAGTGAAACTTCTTTAGGCGCATGAGGGTAACATTTTACGGATGAAACGCGTGATTAGTGACACGGAGATGTGCAGCGTTTTATGCTAATTCGTTCGAGGGTTAGGTTTACACAAAATATTTAATTAATTATATTTCATAAATTCTCTTTTCTATATTTTTAATTCAAAAACAAAATTTAATTACCAATTTTTACTATTTCCAAAAAAACACGTGATATTTTTATTTACAATTCGTCATTTGAGATTCCAATAAATTATTTGTATTAATTGTCGACACTTTCAATATTTTAATGACAATTAAATACCTAACATATCTCCCTTTTTCCCTCTAAGTCTCGGAAATCTAATGTTTTAGAAGTGTATAAATATAAACAAGTCTCAAAAATTTGTTTGCCAAAAAAGTTTCACTTCTAATATGTGTACTTTGTACGCACGCACACTCTTTTCTACTATCGTATATCACCTTACAACCGAAACGAGCAGCCGAGGTCAATATTGCGACGGCCATGGGTCATATCAGCTGTTTTACTTGCACCATGTTTCCATAAAACCACAACTGAGTAGAAACCGTAAGGGGTATATTGCCTCTTACCAGATTAGAGTGCTTCCATCTTAGACTGTATATCATCATTTACCATCAGGTGAGATCACAGTCAAGCGCTAATCTGTCAGCAATAAAAAAAAAAAGAAATAGATAAAAACTCGGAGTCAAACCTTTTCACAGTTAAATATGAAACAGATTTTGATTAATAGAAATCATAAAACGCCCATGAAAATAACAACAAATTTGCAAACGAAGCCGTGATTTTGTTCTTGTCTTATATATTTCGAACCTACGCTTTACACGCTTATAGACTATATAAACAAGTCAAAAACTGATTGCTTTATCAAGTTATATAACGTAAACTTCCAATTCTGATTTCCGAACCTTTTTGCGGTCAAAAAACAGTGTTATAAAATGGCTTTTTACTTCTTTTTATTACAAATGTGTATTTCAATTTTCTTACTTGACAATTCAATAAAATAACAATGCAGTAAAAAGAACATTAAATCTTTCGTTTTATTTTTTATATAAAAAGCTAGTTTCCTGGGTACGAGGAGATCCATTTGGTTTGTTCCGATTTGTTCTGACTTAAGAAATGAGATATAGATTTAATCGTAATTTTAAATATTTTTAATGCATTTATGAAGTGAGACTTCTTTAGGCGCGTGAGTATAAATTTTTTACGAATGAAAGGCGTGATTAGCGTCACTACCCAAGAAGTAAGTAGCCCATTAACATCCCACTGCTGGGCACAGACCTCCTCACTCCGAGGAGCGAGGGTTTTTAGAGCATAGACCCACCACGCTATTCCACTGCTGATTGGCAGGCATAGTACACAGGTGCACTCTCTATTCCTTCACTCTCATAATTCGAGGTGACGGGAATCCGACACGAACGAAGAGAGATCAGGCGCACGACCGACGGCTTAACGTGCTCCGAGGCACGGGGGTGGATCACACCGCCAACTTCGCAACTTCGGGCAAATATTGAGAAAATCTTAATAGAAAACTCAATATTGATTTTTGAATTGGTCCGACCCAGGACTCGAGCACAGGACCTCATGTCTGTGGTCGAACATGCTAACCACTACACAAATCAGGTAGTTTGAAGATTAGGTACTTTTAATATTCACAAATTAAATAAATTGCATTTTAATAAATTGTATAAATATAAACAACACTTAAAAATTTATTTGCCAAAGAAGGTTCACTTCTGACATTGTACTTTGTACTCGCCCACTTTAATTTTTTTTATTTAGCAATCGTTTAGTATGGTCTATTGTCAACTAAGTTACACAAGAATCCATTTGATGGTATTATAAGATGAGTTCAACATTTATGCGTAGACGTACGCGTCAGTATGTACATGTACAAAGAATATGGTACCTAAAAAACATTTCCTTTAAAGACACCGTCTATCACGTCATCTCTATCACTTTAAGTGTCAAAATTGGCCGCTTTAAGGTTAATAAGGATCATTCATCCTAATTTGCAACTTATCACGGATCATGTCGACCCGTTAATTAACCTCTAACTCTCGGACAGAGGTCTTTGATCTCAAAATAGCTCTCGTCGCATTGAACAAACCAACATTAGGACCACGTTAAAAAATTCTAGGACGAACTTATAACAACGGATCAGGTTAAATCACAAAACCTTGCTCCATTAAAATTTCAACTTAGGATTTCTTTGAAAGAAAGTGTTTGAAATACTTTTTTTGAAGTGAAACTTCTTTAGAATCGTTGTGATTTCAAACCGGATGCAACGGAAAAGGTAAGAGACACAAGCACAAAAATGTGAAGGATGAAGCCGGCAAAGAATGGCCATTCCCGTCTTCCAAGCATAGTCGCCTGTAGTTCTGTGTTTTTGTTTATTAGATCAGGAGTCGGCAACTTGCAGCCCGCGGGCCGCAGTTTGACTACCCCTGGGTTAATGTACACTTACATCAGAGTGGATTTATTCTGTGTCGTTGTTTATTAGATCAGGGGTAGCCAACTAGCGGTTCGCGGGCCACAGGTTGACAACCCCTAGACTGCAGTACACTTACTTCACACAAGTGCAGTTAATTCGGGATCATTGTTTAAATAGATTAAAAATAAAAAAATTGTCGGAGTGCAATAGTCTATGGATCGCTGGTCCGTGTGCAATAGTCTGTGGAACGCTGGCGCCATCTGTCTGTCGGAGTGGGGCAAAGTCAATAAGTAGCAGTCCGGCGCGTCTCTACGAAGTTCTAGAGTAGCGCCTGACCGGAGCGGTCGACTGTTGGAACTGTCGCGTTTTCAGCTAATATTGTTAATGAGTTTGTGAAATTTTATATCGGGGACATTGAGTGATTGAACATTATAGTCCGGGTTAATTATGAAAGTGTATGATTGCACCAACATTACTCACGAACGCCCACAGTATGGGAAATTAAGTTATGGATCCCATTCATGATATCGGCGGAGAACCCTGCGCCCCTATGCTTTGTGCTCTCCGTCTCTCTATATTTCTCCAAAATATTTATATTAAAAAAGTAAATTTATAATTTGTATTAATTTTCGACACTTTTAATGACAATTAAATTCCCTCCCTCTAAATCTCGGTAATCTAAACTTTTAGATTTGTATAAATATAAACAAGATCTTAAAATTAGTTTGGGAAAGAAGTCTCACTTCTGACATGTGTACTTTTTACGCATGCAATTTTTAAGATGCGCATACAGCAAAGGATGCATCATCAAGGATACAAAAATGTTTTAAACTAGTTTGTTCGTGGTCAATTCTATTTAAAATGTATTTTTAAATTAGAAGAACAAGAGGTAGGGTAGACAGATTCTGCCACTGACAGCTCCTCTGAACACAACCACCTACAGCAGTCGTGACCACGATACATGTAACTGGGTAGAAATATAGACAAAATACATAGACATATTTCTATCGTGGTGGGTACTCGTAAATATATTTTATATAAGGATATATATCTTTACATGTGACAAATTGTTGAAGACGGTTATAGTCACTATTGGAAAGAGAAATTGAAGGCTTATTTATAAGTAAGCGTATGACTGAACTAATCTATGGAATTGAGTCGAGTTTGAATAATTCCTTTAAGGAATCAGTTATTGAATGTACCTAATACATTTGATTGGTCGATAAGTGTTTTTAGAAAGCAACACAGTAGTGGTAAAAGCGTATAAGTAACATCGACGTTCATGCAATTTATGTTATATTTCTCCGTTCAAATTTGTATTCAATAATTCAATTTGATAAACTAATTACTTAATATTATCTGTAAATTTACGAAATATCGTGGAAGTCCGTAAATAAATATTGTTTCATAATTAAAAATAATCTTGAAATATTTTATATATATGCGATAACACGGTTATGTATAAGGTTTTTTTTATAATACAATCCACAGGTGCTCTCAATTGTTTTTCGATTTTAGAGTCTATTCATTTTTTTTGGCAGTGTGGAACTCGCCGGTAGTACCAGATACCCACTAAAACCCAGCGTAGCCCTAGTCATTTGGGACTGGAAGGACCAGAGGTACGTTGTGGCATTCTACTCTGGCCCCTCCGAATGAAGCCGACTCAAAATTGCTCTACAGGGAGAGGAGTTGGATAAACTCCGTCACCTGTTTCCTATTCCCCTCCGTCTGGGGTACTGTGCTTCAGCTGCATTCGCCCTCTCTCTTTGCCGTGCCTCCTTTAGCGAAATGATAGTTTCGCAGAGGATGGCAACAGCATTCCAGGCATTATTGACAAGCATTGCACCTATAATACTTGCCAGAGAGAGGTCTGCACCGATCTGGGTCGTCAGAAGATGACGCTAAGGTCCCCAAGTAGTGGCAAGTGGCCGACGGCTCACAGCCAAGGATTTGGTGCAGGTATTTTCTAATGCAGCCTTGACCGGTTAGCATCTGCTCTAAACGGTAAAAAAGCACCGGCCCCACCGGCTGCTGGGGACCCGAGGTGCTCTTTGCATGCTTGGATCAAGGCTCTGTCAGCAATGACCGTGACCCTCCTGACCTCGTCGGCATTAGGTGTTTTACCTCTGGCCCTCGCAGCTGCTCTGCACTGGTAAGAAGCTGCGAGAATTTCCGCCTTCAACTCCTAAGAGGGATCGTCCACCAGCAGAGTTGCTGCCGTCCACGAGAGTCTATTCATGATATCTATCTAATAGTTATAATATCTTGAAAAAACAAAAACATGGAAGCAGGACATGGCTATAATGCCTGTCCTCCGGCATTTCAGGTTCACGGCAACCAGATTTGATAGCCAATAAAAGAGTCCACCCTGTCTGCCGCGTAACAAAAGCTAGACCGCGACAAACTTTTATTATATCTTACCTGTGCCGGCCCTAGCAGTAACACAATATAGATAAGGCTAATACCAACATGACACTAATCAAAATAATCAATACGGTAACATACATTGCTTTCTTGTAACATTTATCGACAGATTGCGAATTTAGAGCATTGCGATATTACAATCGGTAGCTTCGCGATACGATTCCATTTAGGACATAAGACATAAATAATATTTAATGGCAGGCTTTCCATAATAAACTCCCAGAAGACATCATTAGATCCCAGAAAGAAATCATGATAGAGATTTAATTTAACAAATTAAAACCTTTATCAACAGAAAAATCATACCATAATTAGAACGGTATTTTTTTTAAAGTTAATGAATATGAACTACATTGTAATAGTGATAAAAAAAAGGATACCGGACTTAGTTTGTAGTGGGTTGTCCTCAAAACAAGGCGCAAAACAATCCACATAACCTTAGCTTTAGTCGTTCTTTAATGTGTATACTGGAAATAAAATTTGATCAGGCAAATGCAACTATATTTTAAAATTCAAAAGTTATTGATTTCATTTAATTTTGATTTGATTCCCATATCTGATTTCTCTAGAAGTCATTGCATGGCTATAAGAGAAATCATAAGAAAAGTTAGTTCCTTTAACTGTTAATAAAACAATACATGGAAACTGCCGACGTATAGAAAGTATACTCTTTTTGTATTTATTAATTCATTGTGTGCTGATAATATCGGTTTTACTTTGCTGTAATCCGCAAAAAGAGTAATGTTTTAACATGCAATTAAGCACTTTAAACCTCGCAGAGTTGGCATTGAGATTCGATGTGAATTAAAGACAATAAGACGTTATAAATGAGATTTTTAAGTTGTACAACTGATTACTCGTGTTGAGCATGGTATGTATCCGTTATTTATCACGATACAGATACAATACCGAGAAACGAAAGTTACTCAAATTCAATTAAGGGTTATTCAGTTATTTTCGAGTCTATAATGAAGCGAGCGAGTAGTACTAATACTAACGGAAACCAAACGACAACGATATTATATTCTTAACAATTGTAATTCTTCAAATTATGTATCATTTGCAACGAATAAAATTATTTAATAAGATACTAACACTAAAATTTCAGGTAATGTGTAGAGATCTAATATATTAAAACCTAACAGTGACCTTATCTTTCTACTTCCTTTCTTTCTACCAGGCAACCTTAGTATCATCGTCTGTCTTCGTTTTCGGAAGCGGTCTCCTATAATCTTGTATACTGTAATTTATACCGAATTATATATTACCCAATTTCTATTATTATTGATAAAATAAGATATATATCGTCTTATAATATTGACATTTGTAACTTTTATATACTATATCGTTAGATACTAAATCTAGGATATCATTACTTGTTGCCTAGTACGTAGTCTAGTAAAAAATAACTTTTCAGTTAAAAATAACTCGATAAAATATTAGTTATTGGATTTATAACGACGTTAGAGTTACAGTTGTTGAAAAAAAGCGATCACTTAAGTCGTGTGCTACTTACAATTAATAAAATAGTTCTTCACAGTCATGATTCATGGTTTCTCTTGTGTGTATGTGTAGGGCGATAGGGAAAAGCTTTCTGAGCAATTTACGAGGACGTTTCTATCTGTATATTGAAGACACTTTCACCAAGTTGATAGCGCGTCCATATCAGACCCAAACATATATGTGAGCGATGACTCGAAATATTTCTAGAGATTCAATAATTGAACTGTCATTGTGTTTCGACGGTGTCAATGGCACAATGGTGAGATTACTCGCTTTGCTCAGAGGTTCGATTCCAGAAGGGCATGTTTAGGAAATTGCAATTATTTATAAACCAACACCTGCCAGTTTTTACTCGTGGTGCAAAAGTACACGAGTCGTAGTATACATTTATCATTTCCTTTAAGTTCCAGTTGTAGAAATAATGAAAATGGTATGATATACTACTGAAGTCTTAACTTCATTATCATTGAAGGATAAATTTATGAATATTAATTATTAACATTACGTAAAATAGGCTGAAGTTTCTAATTCAATTTTTTATTCAGAAAACTAAGAAACTTGAACTGCATATTATTATTTCTTATCTACACGCAACTTTTAACGTATTCCTAATGAAATTATTTATGACTAGCAATGAAAAGAGGTAATGAAACAATTTTATAAATCGCTTCAATAATTATTAGCTTGATAGAAATAAAAACATCATAGGTATATCGATGGGTATCATAGTGTGATAAGAGAATATTGTGGTATAAAAGAAGATGTAGTGTCTAAAATTGAGAAAGGTATGCGCTTAGATGGTTTGGGCTAGTAGAGAGAATGAATAAAAGGAGATTGACAAAAAGGATTTCTGAGTCAAGAGTGAATGCGAAAGTTGGAAGGAGAAGACCAAGGCGAACGTTCCTGGACCAAATCCAGGACATTTATATAAGGGCAGGGTCAAGAGCACTCTAAACCGACTATAAACTTGTATGAAAGGTTTAATGAGAATGGCAGAAACGAAGGAGATATGCAAGGATCGTGGCAAGTGGACGTGGTCTCTGCCTACTCCTATGGGAATGAGGCGTGATGCTATGTATGTATCATTGGTATCCTTGGAATATGACCTAACTCCTTAGTGGCAGGTCAAGTTATAAGGGTCGCTACAAATTTCTTTAGATTGACGTTTTTCAATTCGTTATATATTTTGATTGAAATGTCCGATTTTAACATAATAAGGTTTAATACGGAGACATGAATAATATGGTTCGATTATTGTCGGCTTTATTAACTTTTAAAATTTTAAAAAGCAGTTGTAGCGGCATAACTACAGTAGTTGGACATATGGTGTTGCGGGCTTTTTTGTAGATATTAATGCATTCTATAATATTGTAGCACATTTTTTTATTCTATCATCAATAGTTTCCGCAGCGCACGCGATTACAGAATTTTTACTTCACACCTTGTGTTTTATTAATGCACTTTTCTTAGAGATCCTTTTTTTTTTTTTGAGAAAGTAATATAGCCATGTCGCTCAGGATGCAGCTTTTTAATGTGTAATGAAAAATTAACAAACATACATATAAAAACACAAATGTTTCCGCTTTATACTATTACTTTAGATTAAATTTTACAAAATTTATACAGTGTATGATGACATCGTTTAACTATTTATATAGTCATAAAATTTAACTCATTTACAGTTAGATTACGTATAGACGTACTGTGTTCCTGTAAAAAGGCCAATGACACGAACATTTTAAAATCTGATAAAGTAAATACGACTTGAATATTAGAAAGGGAATTTCCGCTTATACAATTCTCATGCATGGCATTATAACATAATTATATATTTAACCGCTGCTAACTTTTACCGCCGATCAGCAGACCAGAACCGCTTGCGTTCAAAATTATTGGTCTGACACATCCACGACCCGCTAATCTATACTGTATGTAGACCTCGTTTCCGGTAAACGGTAAAACAGTTCGAAAAACATTGCCCCTTTAGTCACATCTGCAATAAAATAACACACTAAAGATTGTAAACGATATATAATCCCGCTAATCTGAATAAAAATGTAAACCTCGTTTTCTGAAAGCTATAAAACAAATATTGCAAATGCATATTTAATTTTCGAAACTTATTTCCGGAAAACAGCATAACAGGTCAAAAAATATAGCAACTACCTTCAAATATAAATTTATCGTCAAAACATTTGACAATATAAACCTTCATGTCGCATATCTCAAAAACAAGTAAGTAACACATAATATTGTACTGGAAACAATTGTTTCGTGAACCAACCTCACAAAAAGGTTTATCGACCACTAAATTACACCAATCGGAAAAGCGACGAAAATAATTAACGTGACGTTCGGTTAGGGTTGAAATCTAGAAGAAATAAAAATAAAAAAATCATTGTACATAAATATAAATAATGAGGGAGCTGTAATCAGGTTTAAGAAGATAAAAAAATAGAACCTCTTTGAGTTTATTAAACTAACCGCATCGGATTTATTTAAAAAAATCAAGGTCTTATCACTGTATGCATCATTTTACATCATTAAAATTGATATTGCTTCAAATATCGTACCGAAGAAAAGCAAATGGGGCTACGTTTCGTATTCTATATTGAAAATGAAGACTAACCGTATCGATTACGTTTAAAGTTTACATCGAATGTACACGTTAACGTATTCAAAGCATGTTTGATTCGTAATCATAAGCAATAATAGAATGCTAACATTGCTATCGAAAGTAATAGCGAAATAGTATGCAGTTTACACCGAGCGTACACGCAAATTGATGTTATTATATACTTATTATTAAACGAATAAAAGTTTTATAACACTGATCGATTATTAACACACAATACAAATATTCTCTACTTTGATACCAATGTTTATATTGATTGAATCACTTGAACTAATCGCATTGCATTATTATTACGAATCGTGATCGGTTTTAATTGAAAAATATAGAAGATATAACTAGTATAATGAAATAAATAAATAAAATGCGTTTACAGTTGACATTACTTTAAATTTACATAAGTATCATTTGTACCTATATCTATCTATCTTGTTAAACTATTTTCTATATCTAATTATAATAATGAATTTTTGTAACATTTTTTATTCGGCAAACGGTAGTTAATCCTCAACTTAATTTCCAACATAGGTCTCCTTTTTTTCTCTCGCTGGGAAATGCACTTACGCACCCTGACTGAAAGTTATCCCCTCAACCAGGAATGTGGGATTCACCGAAGAACAGAATGCCCACTAAAACCCAGCGGGACCCTCAGTGTCCTGAATAGGAGTACCAGAGATTTAGTGAAGGCATTACGCTTTGGGGCTCTAGACATCGTCTGTTATAACTATTCAGAATTGCAGGATACGCGCAAAGGCACGTCTCCTGGGTCCCGGTCTCCTCCTACGCATATAGGTGGCCTCAGCTGCAGCTTTCCTCTCCCTCTATGATGTCTGTGAGACGACACTCTCACGAAGATACCGTTCGCAAATGCTGAACAAATAGCCAACGATGCTCAGCTATGCTATGATATCAGCGAGAGCTCACCGCCAATGAAAGACATCAGGGGGTGCCTTTGAGGCCCCAAGCCGGGCATTCTGATCAAGGCCTCCTTTAGATAACTATTATATGAAAGGAATAAAATCAAAATCATATATTTTAAAAAATATTACAGTTATGTCAAAAAGTTGCGGTCACTTAGATATGTTATGTATATAATTTAAAAGTATTGTAGATTTAACGAGATTTCAGTATATTGATAAACACATTGAGCACGGCTTAGAATTTTTATTGTTAACAGGCAAGTGTACGCAAATATGCAATGTGATACTATTTTACGTCTTACTGCTGGGCCATCTGACTAATTGAAAAAATAATTCAGAGTTAAAATACGCTACACTATTAAAGTGAACTGACAAGTTATATAATAGTCAAGTCATATACCACTGAATTGCTTTCGGAAAATACAGGTTCCTTCACAATATATAATCACAAAGGACACAAGGGAACCTAGTAATATTTGCGTGGTTACCTTTCACCAAGAGTAAAAGTTAAAGGTCAGTAGCAGTTCATTAACGGCCCTTAGCTGGGCTCAGGTCTCCTCATTCATAGGAGAGAGGGTTATTTGAGTATAGACCTATCACGCTGCTCCACTGCGGGTTGGCAGGCATAGCACTCAAATGCACTCTCTATTCCTTCACTCTTATATTCCGATGTGACGGCTTAATGTGGCACGGGGGTGAAGCACATCGCCATCTACACAAATATTAAGAAGAGAGAAGATTTTAAATCGCCCAAGCCGTCCATGTCGAACCCAGGACCTTATGACTGTGACCGATCATGCTAACCACTTGACCAATGAGGCAGTCATCAAGAACACATGATTCTATTTAATAATACTCATAGATGACACTTTAAAAATACCTTTTACAGACACCCCTAACGTGCACACCACCGAGCGGTCGCTAACCTGTTGACTTGTTCAGTGCTAGACGGACACAATAAATATATATAGATAGCAGTCTATCACTGTTTACACACGTATCAACTGTATCAACAATATCAATCGTTATTTACGTAATCCCGGAGATTATGCCGGATAAAAAAAATACTATGATATACCGAAAGTAAAGACACAATCGAATTATATACAAACTAGCTTACTCGCGCAAGTGCGTATGCGTGCAGCAGCAGCAGGAGCAGGAAGCTCTAAAAACCATCTTTTCTTTGATTGAGGAGACCTGTGCCCAGCAGTGGCATGTTAATGGGCTACTACTACTTACCTTTATATACCATGGCGGACTCTCATATCTTTTTGAGTTATACAATTCCGTTACACATTAATTTAATCTTAAAAAGTAAGGTTAAGTTCACAAAAATAAGTAAAACGTCTTTCTAGATTAAGTATCTATTACAGAAAGCTGCATTAAAATACAGTGAATAGTAAAAAAGATCTAAGCGAACAAACAGCTAAACCAACGAAACTAAAGATATATATATGTCGCAGTGCATAGTCTGCGGATCGCTGGTCCGTGTGCAATAGTCTGTGGAACGCTGGCGCCAACTGTCTATCGGCGTGGGGCAGAGTTAATAAGTGGCATTCCGGCGCGTCTCTCGGTAGTTCTCGGGTGACGGCCCGCCGGTGTGGTCGACTCTTGAAAGTGTCGCGTTCCTAGCTATTATCATTAATATGGTTGTGTAAATTGATATCGGGAACATTAATTGATTGAACATTATAATCTGAGTTAATTAAGAAAGGGTTTGATTGCACCAACATTACCCACGAACGCCCACAGTATGGAATTATGGATGCCATTAATAACGCTGTCGGCGGAGAACCCTAAGCCCCTATGCTTTATGCTCTCTCCTTCTCTCTTATTCTCCGACATATATAACATATCAAACCTCCATTTGGCCAACACGTCTCTTCTCGCTTCTGAGAGCCATGATTGTACAATGGATAGACACGTGAATTCTTGTGAGGAGTTATAGATTGGAATCCTATGTATGCACCAATAATTTATTAAAAATTCATCGCAGCTTTTCGCTGGAGAAAGAAAATGTGACGAAATTTGCATATCCCAAAAATAATTCTGGTGCACATTCGTATATAGTCTACACAACCCACAGTGGTAGTTCTTATAGCCTATTTGTCATAAATAGAAATATTTCAAAATAAAATTAAAAAAATATGACTTAAATGGGATTTATATGAATGAATATGCAATTACATACCAAAAAAGGAAGGGGTTTCCCTCTAGCATTCTTTGATACTCGGCATGGTATGCGGATGTACGTCAAGATAATCAGTGCCAACAGTTTGAATAGAATTAACTATCAATGAGCGTGTTAGTTTTACAGTATATAGTATGTTAAAATTTATATACAACTAGCTGACCCAGCAAACGTTGTTTTGCCACATAATTACCTTTACCCTATTAAAAAATAGGAGTTGGTGATAGAAAGGTGAAAATTTAGGGTTGTATATATTTTTGTATACAGTATCACAAAAAAATAAAAAAATAAATTTCGTCCAAAATTAAAAAAAAAGAGATTAACGGTGAACCTATCACTAAGGGGTATGAAAAATAGATAGTAGCCGATTCTCAGACCTACTGAATACGCATATAAAATTTGGTAAAAATCGGTAAAGCCGTTTCGGAGTACATTACATACAACAGTACAACATTGTGACAGGGAAATGTTATATATTAGAAGAGAAGATATATAAATCTTTTGTACGTGACTTAACGCGTATTAAAGGGCTGGATCGATTTTTAGGAAATTCTTTGTGATGTCAAGTAGATTCAAGAATGATTTGGAATACTAAATTTCTCCACGAATAGTTAGTATGATGTACTTGCACTATTAATTAGTTACACAATTGTCAGTGTTTTAATGCTTGTATTATCCATCAACTTAGCATATTGTAACATCTTTACATAACAGTACATATAAGAGGAAACAATAGAATTTCTATCTCTTTATCCACGTTAGCTTCAATCATTTCCTAGAGAAGAACAATGAGACAGAATAGATACATATAAAGAAATAATACGTCGCCTTAATTCATCACTTATAATGAACGGATTGTTTCATGCTGCGTCTCATTTATTAAATAAACCAATTGGTCAATCACCATCAGATCAATTCATCTAGTCTCGTCACCTAATCTAAATCGATTTGATTAGCGTATATCTGCTAACTAAAAACACCTCTACACGGCAGACAGATGAGTTTAAGCTTTAGTACTTATTATTTTCAATAATCAAAGAAAAATGGTTTTTAATTTCTCGTCGACATAATAGCGCAACAATTTGCAATCGAAGAAAACATTTGATTTTATCAATACCTGTACGAGTATAAGTATGAAATTGTATTCGTAATTATTATTTTCTTTGTTACATTCAATGAATTGTTTCATTCAAAAGGGATTTTTTTCTTTAGTTATCTATATACACATATAAGAGACTGCCTCGCTGGCGCAGTGGTGCGAGTACTCGCTTTGCTAGCAGAGGATTCGGTTTCGATCCCCAGTAGGACGAATTTAGAAAATTGTATTTCCTCATTTGTCTGAGTCTGGACTGGTGGAAGGCTTCGGCCGCGGCTAGTTACCATCCTACCAGCAAAGACGTACCATCAAACAATTCCGGAACGATGCTGTGTAGAAACCATAAGAGGTATATCGCCTCTTACCAGATTAGCATACTTCCATCTAGGACAGTATCATCACTTACCATCAGGTGAGATCACTGTCACCAATTAAAAAAAAATATATTTCCAGGTATCTATTGACTCATCACGATATCTCTGGAAACATAAGGCGTAGGGACTTTGGTAGGGTAGGGAAATTTGGTAGGAATATTCCTTTTTCCGAGTATTCTATTTCCTATCTTCTTATTTATACAACAATTTACCTGAATTATGAAAAATGTTACCCAAAAAACGTTCCACGCAAACGAAGTCGCGGGTTCAGCTAGTAATATATAAATACGCCATAACAGTTATATAGATTTGACTTTGTTACTAGTATTATAATATACCTATCTAAAGAAATCATATTATTAATCCACAGTAGCCTTTGTAACGATATACAACTTACAAAATATGTTTTTGTGTCTAAAGCAGTTCCTTCTGGAGAGGTTTAAACATAAGTTTTCTTTGTTAGAAACTTTATACGGCAAACAAAGTACTTAAGTCAAGACGCAACGAAAAAGTTTGTATGATATTAGTTTCTTTTACTACTATACTCATATAATATTCCGTATTATACATAAGCGTCCCTGGACCAGTGCACAGGTTGTATAGATAGAGGTTACATGGTTCCAAGTTCGCGGTATCAGGTCTATTACCATAACATTCTAAGTTTTATCATAAGCATACGTACTTCAAATATAGAAAGTGTACACGTATTTATAAATAACTAGCTGAACCCGCGACCTCGTCTGCGTGGAATGTTTTTTTGGTAGCGTTTTCATTAAGTTAGGCAAATTGTTTTATAAATAAGAAACATACCCGCACTGCCCTTTGAGGGTGGAGTTTCCTAAAATTTACTTTTAATGGATTCCATTATGTCAAAAAAAAATCTAACCAAGTTTTACGTACCATAAACGCTATAGTTTGTAAATGTGAAGTTTGAATTGTTTTTTAACGTGAATATTTGATTTTTTAATAAACACCCCCGCAACCCGCTTTTCGGGTGGAGTTTAGCAAAATCCGTTCTTAGCTGACCTCTACTCGGCAAAAGGAATATTCCTACCAAATGTCAAGTCTTTACGCCTTTACCTGGATATCTCTTATATATATATGGGCACATCACAGGGGGAGGGTTTTTAAAGCATATACCCTCCAATTTCGGACAAATACTGAGAAAATTTTAATAGAAAACTCAATATCGATTTTTGAATTCGTCCGACCAGAACTCAAAACCAGGACCTCATGTTTGTAGCCGAATACGCTAATCAGCTAGATCAATAAGGTAGTCCAAGTATATAAATATGCTTTATCTAATTATCTCACATTGATTGGCGGTGAGCTGCCATTCTGTTATTACGATATTGAAATATTTATTGCAAACTAGCAGACCCGACAGACTTCATTCTGTCAAAAAGATTTGGAATGTGGCAGATTTCAGTATTACGAATGATTTTCAAAATGAAATTACAGCAGTACCAAATATCTATAGCTCTTACATTTTTGTGACTATTAAATTTGGTCGGGTTGTGACTATTGAATTAATTTTGAACTTTCTGCAGTGGCAATAAAGTGCAGATTGACTCTTTAACGTTAGGAACACGCCTACATAGCTTAGACAACAGTGAGTACTTGTAATTTATTACGAATTTTATTGAATAGCAATAAAGGTCAAGCTGACTCTATATTTTAGTTAGAAAACGTTTGTATGGAAAACGGAGAAGGTCTGTTTTAGGGCTTTTCCCTGCAATTATTCGAGCTATTCTCGCCGTAAAAACCATCCTTGGACTTCGACGAACATTAAAAAAAAAGAATTGTGAAAATTGACCCAGGCGTTTTTGAGTTATGCGCTTACCAACACATTTTGCGATTCATTTTCATATTATAGATTAAACACAAAATTATATAACAGAAGGTAAATACAAATGCTATCCAAATAAAATATTACGACTCACATTTATATTTTAGCAAATAGAAGATGATATATAGAAACAAAATAAAAAGCATATTTGTTATGAATAGAAAATTATAGTCAGTGTTATACATATTGTTACGACTAGTGTTTACGTTGGAATAAATGAGGGTATGTTTGCAAATGTGTTGATGAATTTGAAATTTGGTTAACATCATTTTTGACCCTATCATTTAGATGTAGATATAGTTTAATGATGTTAGATAATCTATCTTTCTTAAACTCCTCTGTTAAATTAAATAATTCTAAGTTGGAATAATATGTTACAATTTTTTGCAAGACGTGGTATAACAGAGTTGCGATCATATTTGGTCTCTTTGGCACGGCACGTGAAAAAGACTATTTGTTCTAGTAAAAAATTTTAAATTTTCTCGTTATTATGCATTGGCTAGACGACGAGACTACTAGACAACAAAGGGCAGGGCAGTCGGCGCCCGGAGTCAAGCATCGTGATAGCAGCCAGATTCCACTGACGAGCCAAAAAACATTCAAAAGGGTATACACCCCCAGGGTTGAAAGGCAAATGACCACGACACACGCAAATAATAATTGCTTCGCGGTAAACCTAATAGGTATACCATTAGGAATACTTTGTACATAAAACGTAAACATGTTTCTTCAAAAATGATATTTATTGAATACCTTCTGTTATATATTGGTGTTTGATTTTTAATAAATATTTAAATATCGTAATGAGAGATTAACAGCGAAGACGCCGATCTATACACACCGCCATATTAAGCGGACATAAAAAAAAAAATAATAAAGGTTTGATATAAGTATCATAACCTTATATGATACTGATAGCAATTTTTTTTTATTATTATCCGCTAAATATGCCGGTATATATATAAGAAAATATAGTGTAAAAGAGTTGCACATATACATGTGCACTTTCTATCTTATGATAAAACAGAGAATATTAAGTTTACAGACCTGAAACCTCGAACTTGGAACCCTGTGACCTCTTTCTATACAATACAAGTTGAGCACTTTTGAATCGTCGATTATATTTTTTTTCCACACTCTGATTCTAATATACGTCTGTTGATGGTACTCAAGAACGGCTTAAAATCTAAAGTTACGAGGGTTCCTTCGCGCCCTGATCCGAGAAGAACCCACAACAAACCCAGTCGGGTATTTTTTTGTTACTATCATCATTACAATATCATATTAATTTACTATATTTTATATCATATTAGTTTACGATACGGAATATTATATGAACATAGCTGAAAAGAAGTTAAAGTAATATCGCACAAACTTTTTCGTTGCGTCCTGACTTAGTTCTTTGTTTGTCGTTTCCTTTATAGACTTTTAAAACCATCTAACCGATGTGCCTAAGACCAGGTTCTTTAGAAATACAATAAGGCGAATATATTAACCTACTAAACTCACTAACTCCTTCTGAGATTTCCTAAACTATTCGCGATTGATATCAAATTTAGTTAAATTAATCCTTCGTAATGGGCTCAGGAATAACGCGACTGACAAAGATACGGACATTTACTAATATATATATGATAATTATTAAGACAATTTTAAGGCTGCAATAATTTTATAAAATTTTAAGTATTGGAACGTCAAATGGACGTATTTATGTCGTTGAAATATACACGGATATGTTTCCGCGAGTATAGGAGTTTAAAGTACCACCTACACAAATTTTCGAAAGTGACTGGTGGAGATCTAGATGACTACATATTCTAATTTTACTCTCAATTAATTCACATTAATTCGGTGAAATAGGTACTAAATTATGTAATAGTAACTTTCACAATTATATAATTTTTTTAATATATTCATAATAGTTATCGTAGCAACTTTTATTGATTATACTCGCTACTTTATATATATCATTTCGGAAACACACATAGTCCTGTTATAAAGCTTGAAATTAACACATAATTCGGAATGTTTTATGGGAGATTTATAAATTGTATATTCCTTAGACATTTGACAATACCTTTTTATGGCTTCATTTTAGGATAATACATCGTAATACAAAATTAAAGTAGAGAAAATTTCCTACACTTAATGTTGTAACATTTTATAAAGTCATTGTACTAATGAAGTTTAAATATTACAAATGAATATCGCTACCACACATTTCTTTCTTTTCCAACAACTAAATGAGTATTTAATTTGATAAAAAAAAAAACAAGATTTGCGATCAATCTACTTGGATTACCTTTGGCGGAGTCATAACCGTATCGGTGATAATAAAGTGCTATAAAGTAATAATACGATAACGCCGCAAATGAGAAGGTTGACCTCTTAATTGACTACGCATTGTCTGCTGTCAGCTCTTAGTCATTACAATTTGCACTGCCGTCAAAGCCGTCGCTTCCTGACAGGGGGAATCCAAACAGACTGGTAAATTACATCCTCATTTGACAGCATTTCAATCGGGGTCGTGTCATTTCTGATAATTATAACGAACTCTATTTTTAAATCATATTTTCGACCACCTATAATTGAAGTGAAACTTCTTTATGAGTAAATTTTTACGGATGAAATGCGTGATTAACATCACGAAGATGTGCAGCGTTTCTTATGTAAAACTCAATGTATTAATTATCGAAACTTTTAGTATTTTAATGACAATTAAATTCATTAAATTCCTGATATATCTTCTCTTTTTCCCTCACACAAGACTTAAAAATTAGTTTGCCAAAGGAGTTTCACTTAAGACATGTGTACCGCACTTTTAATTCTTTTTTTACCTCTAATGCCAGATAAAGAACTGCATATTTGGTTTTTCAAGCGGTTTAAACCTCTGTCCTAATAGTTAATAGTATGTGTGTGATTTACATGTAATAAACGCAAAAATGGTTTCTACTTATGTCTGATATTAGAACTGTCCAACCGATATAATGTAGGATAAAAACGACAATACAGACAGAAGCTAAGACAGAGATGATAGTATCTCATTAAATATCAGGTTTCCATGAGGTGTTTCGAGCTCATTTCTTTTTATTTAAAACAAAAGACAATTATAAAACAAGATATCGTAAACATTAACATAACCGCGTAAAAATTTACCCGAAGTACTTGAAATACGAAACATGTATTTATGATATCATTAACTTTTAAAAAGGCTGTGATGAACTACTTCAGCTATAAGAAAGCGCAAGTCCACTGAGACTATCCAGGCAAGTTTGGTTAATTACCCTCGGGTAGTTTCGACATTCTGAATACATTTTGTTTAGAGTTAATAGTTCGTCGTTATGTACGTCGTCACAGTGACAGACAGTCATAGATAGATAGTAATCTCTTAAAATGATATCATAAATTCCGATCTTCAATTCAAATGTCATCAGATCGCTTGAACTCTTAATGCCGAGTCGTCATACTATTACATTTAGACGACCAAGCTCTATTAGTTTTGCGGATAATGTGCCATAGCTATTATTAATACATTTTCATAATCCGTTATGAATCTCTTTTTGCAGGGGGAGAAGGGGGAAAAAGAAGAGCAGAGAGAAAAAGATATCCTATTTACATAAAGGTTTTATAACTTACCCAAAAGCATTACGACAAGTGATTTGTCATGTCACGGCATATACATGATTAATAAATTTCTTTCACAGCAACCATGACAACATCTTCCATTATACGATATATAGACTTCGTCATCAGACATTATAAATTTCGGCAATTCAGGTATACAATTACATCATATATAATGGATTTATATTAAAGAGTTTATGCAGAACATCTCATATGCATTTATAATTTCATAAGCACTCATGCGTTGAGAAACTGTGGTGGCAATTACAGTGACGCGCATGAAGTACGCAATCATCGCAACAACTTAAACGAGTGTGAAAATCTGTGTACTAGACAGTCGTTGGGAATGTACAATACTGGCGCAAATACTGGTTTCATCAACAGAAGTTCGATTGCTGTTAAGGAAAATCTAAGAAATTGCGTTTTCTAAGCAGACTATTCCATTTTTCTTTGGTTGAATGCAGATGATGTGGAGGAACTATATCCCTAACCGGGTTAGCGCGCTTCCCCGCATTTAGACTCACTTAATTCCAGGAGAGGCCAATCAAGTTCTAACAAACAGCAACGAAAAAGTGTGATTCAACAATTGCTCGGAATGAATATTTACTCCCGATTTCCCCATTTTTACAGCGGATCAGAAACTACGCGGATGACCACGCCTGGCACAACTAGTGTCTAATATAATTTGATAGAACAGCATTTTGATAATTGGGATCTTTAAGAGTAGGCGCCATAGTGGTGGTAAATTAAAACTTTGTATTTTGTATTGTAGATACCAGATTTTCTAACCCTATAACTATGATAATATATTTTCCTCTCAACTTTGACACACAGACGCTGTATTATACAAATTACTGTTAGGATGATTACAATTCCTCTTTAGTCATTCAAGTAAATTACACGTATTTGTAAAGGGCACCACATCAAATTTAGTATTTTCAGGATAATTTACTATTTTTTTTGTCGTTGGGAAATGCATTGACGCACCCTGACTAATGGAGTCGGGAGTGTGGGACTTCGCAAGGGTACAAACTCCCAATATCCACTAAAACCCAGCGGGACCGCCATCAACCATGAGTGGGGAACCAGAGGTTCGTTGAGGCATTCCTCTCTGGCCTTCGGTTGCAGCTCGCAGATATTCTACGGGGGGAGAAGTTGTACGAATCTCTTCGTCGGGGATGGAGTGTTTCGGCGACATTCACCCTCTCCCTTTGCCGTGCCTCCTTAAGCGAGATGATAGTCTCGCAAAAGAAGGCAACCGCTCTCCAGGCCTGCTCACTGGTAAGTATTACTCCTATAATATCTGCCAGTGAGAGGTCGGGCGGGACATTCTGCCACAGTGTGGTGGGCTGTGTCTGACGAGGCACCACACTCGTGACATCTAGCCGACGGCTCAAAGCCAACAGTTTGGTACAGGTATTTGGCGAAGCAAACATGACTGATAAACACCAAAGCATAATTTATTATAAAGAATAAATGTTTTAATAGTCATTTCTTGAAATAACAAATAGAATATTATATTTATAACAATAAGCTAAGCGATATCAAATATGAATCCATATAATTTTTACAGGACAGAAAATTAGAAGTTACTAAGAGATAAGAGAAAATAATTATAGGAAAATCACAAAAGGATTGGAAAGCTTAGGAACAAAACCGGTCCGCTTCTTTCGCAGAACAAGACCGCAGCTCGGGGACACACTACCATATTTGTACCGACCGACACACTTTAGTTACATATTGACATATATTTTTTACTATTAATGCAATCTTGATAAATTAACAGCTCTGAGAACCAATAATTGCATATATAACGCTGTAAATTTTACTCAAATAATATTCATGTTTAAAGTTCACCTCAGTGTATAAGAAGCTTAGATAAATTCTTAAAAAAAACTATACATGAAAAGAGAAACATCCGATTCGGATAGTAAAAGGTGATCCTTTTTTAAATACAGTGGATTTCATTAAAAAACGATCTCGGTTATAACGATTTTGTGATAATAACGATGTCAAAATTATAATTGAATTTAAAGCATACTTTAGTAAGAAATTCATTCAGTAATAGCGACTTTGGATATAGTGTCAAATTCGGGTATAGCGACTTATTTTTTATGAACCATTTATGACAGATTCCCAAAAATCCCTTACGGATATTGCTTTTAACTCGATAAAGACTCATTCATAAAACTATTATCTAGCTATCTTATCCACTGTTTAGATTCACATTCAGCACATGTACGAAGTTAATCTTATGAATCAGTTACGTAGCAATTGCAATCTAAATGAAATTCCAACAACTAGAGTTGCATTAAGTGCTATAACACTGCTCAAAAAGTACTGTTTATTTGATGAAGATTAAAATAATTTAAGGTTAAAATGGTACACATTACAGCGTGCAGAAAAAACTTAAACTTAAACAGAGCATTTTAACACGTTTTTTCAATAACACTCTTATTTCGGACATAGCGATCTCAGGATATAGCGACGACATTCAAATTCTCCCTCTGCCGTCGTTATAAGCGAAATCCACTGTACAAATTAATACACGGTAGTTATACAAAAAATAATGATTTTGGTAAGTCTGTTCTTGCTAATTTCTAAAGTTGGTGGATCAATTTTAAAGGAATTTCCACGTAGATGGCTGATGTTACAAAGAAAGTAAGCTCCTCTTACCGAAAAGTTTTGGCGTTATACAATAAAATATATTTAAATAATGAATTGA
Source organism: Elymnias hypermnestra (assembly GCA_015832385.1). Taxonomy (NCBI): domain Eukaryota; kingdom Metazoa; phylum Arthropoda; class Insecta; order Lepidoptera; family Nymphalidae; genus Elymnias; species Elymnias hypermnestra. Next base: position 2,145,660 of record JACTOM010000891.1, read on the forward strand.
TACTTGACTAAACTGCATTAAAATCAAGTTTCAATCACTACAAGTTCAAAAAATTAAATTAAATTGTTAAATTGTCGATTAAAATCTCTGTCTTTTAGGGTTCCTAAAAGAGATCTCTCATAAGGGATTAGGTGTCTCTTGTATACTTATGTTTGTTTATTTCTAATCTAGAAATTAAGTGGTGAATAAATAAATGACAGTATTGAACTTGAGCTAAGAAATAAAAAGTATTTTACTTACGAATGCAAATTTGAACATAATTTGTAATATATAGGTAGTAGTGATTTTACAATATAAATATTTTACGTTTAACTAAAACTTTTATTTATAGATTAATGATAGCTTTTTAAAGGTTTATAATTTATCCCAGTATTTCGTTTAATTAGTTCATGTCATTCAATAGTGGAAGAAATAGACACCAAGACCACAGGGTAACCTCAGAAATTTTAGCTTGTCCGTTACAACACAGATAAATAAGGCCAAAGATTAATTATTCATAATTTACTACAAGTATGACGTCAGCCTATCCAAATATTTAATGGGTTTTGCTGTAGTTTTTGTTCAATTATCTCGAAGGTACCAAGACACTAAACCACGATGTAACCTCAGAAATTAAAGTTTGAGTATTTTAATTACAATACACAAGGCTTTAAAGGGTGACTACACTACTGCATTACAGAACCATCGCAATAAATATTGAATAATAATCTTATAGATCCGTGATAATATTCACTTATACAGTAAAAAAGTGAAATACACAATTTTAATACAAGAAATAAAAATAAACTCGTAATGCCACATTTTAAAGTGAAGAAGGTTCGGAAACCATTTGCTGGGTTAAACATACGCATTTTTATTAAAGTACCTCAATTATTTTCCGATTTGCCTACACATAATTTTAAGAAATATGTCAAAAACATCTTTTTACAAAAGGCATATTATAATATTGAAGATTATTTAAGCGATAGAAATGTTTGCACTTGATTCCAGTCGCTCACATTGTAGCATATAAAACTTTCCGAAGCTGTGGTAGATTTGTTACCATCGGACAGACGTTTGACCATTCAAAAGAGCTTTTTGAGTCTACTAGAAAAATGAATATTTTGATTTTATTTGATTGGGTTTTATTGTGTATTAAACATCTTACAAAATCCTGTTACAGAAAATGCAGAATTTTTTTATTTGTATTTACAAGTTGAAATTTCAATTCCGATGTCAATTCTCTATAAAATATTAAAAGTCGAAAACGCTGTCATATATCACTACTAACTACGAAGACAGTATAACGGTTACTTGCAACAATATTACTCACATAATTAAGGCTAATTATTGTTAACTAATTTCCTAAGTATAGACACTAACCTTTATTTTGTTATTAACGACAAACATTTATAAAAAGCAGAATAAAGTAATTGTATATTACCTTGTTAAATTAGTGCCTCATTAAAATAAAAAATATATCATCATATAGTCAATATCGCAATTAAATTTGACTTGAGGCTTTGTCCTTCAAATCAATTTATCATAGTACCTAATTTTATACCCCCTAAACAATAAGAATACTCATAATAATAGATATATATTGTAAATTTCGTGGGATTCCCGTTACATCGGACTATGAGAGTGCACTTGTTTACTATGCCTGCCAATCCGCAGTGGACCAGCGTGGTGGATCTATGCTCTAAAAAACCTTCTGTCCTATGAGTGAAGAGGCCTGGGCCCAGCAGTGGGACATTAATGGGCTGCCGCTTTACTTACCTTATAAGTATAAAACAAAAAACGTCGTATTTAGAAAAATTAACTTCGCCTAGATGAAGTTATCAATTCTGTTGGGTGCTCTTAAGCAGAAACCAACTTCTTTCAATACTTAAAAAGGCAGATAACAGCCAAACTGAATACAATACAAACACTCTTTATTATAAACTTAATATATAAAAAAACAAACAATATATAGGTATTTGTAAAGCATCAAAGAAGGTAAAATATAAAAATACAGCATATCAGTGCAAACCATTGGCAAGGTAAATAAAAGGTGAACAACTAGCTATTAATATTATTAGCTTTAAATACAAAGTCGTTTGAACCATTCACTATAAATCAATTGTTTTATTCATTTAAACGTTTTTGGCACAACTAACATTAGCCTATCGGTTACTAACTTCCATTAACACAGTTAAAAGAATGAGTGATATCCTTCTGTGTGTAGTAAAATAACTCATATTCTTTTAACGTTATTCGTTTTCTTAAAATCCTTATGTAAAATCCAAGATACTTTGCGAGTGTTACTTCGTTACAAACGTCGTATATTATGATTTAAATTTAAAGTTGTATAATTATTAATTCTATTTTAATTTTAATTTAATCATAATTAGTAATTTCATTTACTAACCTATTTCATGGATCTTTGTTGTCTGAAGTAAATATAATATTATTATGATATGTTACGACATATTAGAGTGAGTTAACAATCTAATAAAATAACGGAATTAAGAAAAAAGACACCAAAAAAACTAATATGACGTGTTTGTTTAACGCTTTTTTTTGTAATATAACGACTTTAAAACACCTTTGTCCTCAATACTCAGCAGTACTTTGTGAATATCGAAGTACTCGTAAAACACTGAGTACACAAAAAATGGCAAAAAATTAACTACGTTTTAGTTTTTTAAATGTATAACACATAATAGACTGTGATAATAGCCATTTCAGATCACTTGTGATGCCCTTTTTTGTAACTAAATAACACAAAAATCTAATCATATTAATAGCGTATTTGTTGCACAAAAAAAATGTATAAGAGCGATATGTGGAATTAAAAAGAGCGAAAGCTGCAAGCCGTACTTTAAAAAATTAAATATTCTGACTGTGCCGTCTTTATATATATATGAATTAGCATTATTTTTAAAAAACAATGAAAACCTTTTCGAAAGGCTTAAGGGAGAACGTTGTAAAGACAGATTCCGATATCCCGATCATAAAAGTTCTTTTTTTAATAAAAGTGTTTGCGTGATGGCTATTAAAATTTTTAATAAATTACCCAAAGATATAAGGGAATATGCCTCACAATTTAAAAATTGTATAAAATTTAAAAATTCTGTCAAATCTTTTCTAATCAATAAAACTTTCTACTCCGTTGATGACTATTTAAAGGGAAATTAGCAATAAGTAATAATAAGTTACTATATTTATACTATATTTATTTATACTGTATTTAATAAGAGGTAATATAATATATAAGTTCACTTTAATAACATCATTTAATAGTAGTAATTTTAATTGAAAATTGGTTCGATGTAATGTTATTAGGGTTAATTCTAATAAAATTGTAATTATTGGATTAATAATGTAAAGATACCTTTCCTTAGATTTACTAAAACCTGTAATTTCGCAAACTTAAATAAGTAGAATATGAGGACTATGTTTACCATATTCAGCGAATAAATGATTTGATTTGAAAAATCAAATTCTATAATAACTATAATCTATAAGGCCTTGTATTTATAAAATTGTTTTGGCCTCGTTGGGGCATAATATTGAGAGTTCTTGCCCATAATGAATAAACTGACAAAACGAAAACAAACTTGTTGTAAATTCTAGTAGGCTGCATAAAATTAACAACTCATTTAAGGGTAACTGTATACGTTTCTATAATAAACTACCACAAGACGTTTTAGAAATGTCATTTAATAAATTCAAAGTCTTTGTTAAAAGAAAATTGATAGAAAAATGGTATTATAAGTTGCAAGATAACTTAGACGATGGAAACGCGTGGGAGTGAACGAATTGCTCTAATTTGAATTGAAATATATGATATCGTAATGATGATGGTAACAAAAAAATACAAAATACCCGACTGAGTTTGTGGTGGGCTCGTCTCAGATCAGGGCGCGAAGGAACCCTCATAATTTTAGATTTTAAGTCGTTCTTGAATACCATCATCAGACGTACATTAGTGTGGGAAAAAATATTATTTCACGATTCAAAAATTAGGAAGTCTGTGGAGAAGCTTGAAAAGGAAAATTTCTATATATTTTACGCAATTTAAAACTTAGAACTCATGAAAGACAAATATTTTAAGTGATAATACGCAACCTTACAAAAAGATTCAATTGTGGGAACACTAAACAATGTCTGCAAATACTTGTATATCAAGATTTGCAACGTTTTGTAATAATGTGAGAAGATTTAGTATAAGGCTAAATTTAATCTTACTCGAGTAATTCTCACGTGATCTTTAAAAGACTTTTTGGCCCTTTGTGAGAAATTTTAATTTAAGGATGCACTGCGACCGGCAGACAGTGACGTAAAAGGTACTTAAAATAATGAGCGTTTCAGACTAAGTTTAATGACAAGTTCTTTTAGGAAACGTTCTTAATTGTACACAATTATATGGCATAAAACGTTTGTAACAACATAAACTGTTATTTAAGCCGAAAGAAATGTATCTTATTATTAAACACGTGTTTAAAATCAAATACACGTGAAATCAAATACAAATGAACAAAACGTATTTTCTTTAGTTCAAGGCTACTACAATATAATACGCGGCTTAGTTCATTGAACCTTACTAGGTCGCCAAAGAGGTTTTGGAATCGGTACAAAAAATATTTCATGAATAAAAAAATTGAGAATTGATATATACGGATCTAAAATCCTTTAATGGAAGTTAATGTAACAGGGGATTGAGATCTCTTTATATAATTCTTCTGCATGTGTTTACGACTGAACTTCTCCTCAGACTCGACCGATTCTGGTGAGGTTTTTATATGTATTTTGGCGAGTTCAAGAATCCTTAGGATTGACAATTCAATCCGGATTTCCCTATATTATGAGAGTGACACCGCAAGAGACATATAGTATGCGTGTATAGCATAAAATTAGATATATGTACAAGACTATAGATGTGATATGATTTCAGTGTAATTGTTTCTAATTTCGGCTACAGTTACATATTTTAATGAAAATGGACGAAATATCAGCCTAGGCAATTATTTACTTTAGTTGCAAAAAAATATTTTATGAAAATAAAAAAATCAGCTATGAGGTAAACGCAATTTTTAATCTCATTGTATGCCTGTGTAAATGATAATAACATGCATTTATTTCAAGGAAATTTTCTATATACATTTGTCATATGACCAAAATATATTTATTATTGCTTAGATATAATGCCTTGATTGTCTAAATCTTAATCTAAATATAACAAACCTAACTTTAAGAAAACTATCACTTCATTTCATCTCTTATATTGAAATATTTTGACATACATAATTGAAAATTTTTAGACGTACTGTGTTTATCTAATTTCCAAAGCATTCTGAGCATGTAATTTGATAATACAAAATTATGCATTTTATTGTAATAAATAATCACCTTAAACAAAATATTATACAGCAGCATTATATTAGGATAAATTGGAAACCAAACTCACCATTTTAGCAAGCATTGTGTCCATCTGAGGCTGATGCGCTGCAGTCAGCAAATGTCTGATGCGGGATGCATTTGCGACACACTGAGCCATACAGCGCTGTAATGTAGATGCCTGTCGTACCAGTGATGCTGATAGTGGCACTCCATCATCAGAAGAGTTCCGCAATACAGTCTCTAACACATGAGCATGCTGGGAAACATAATCTAGGCATTGGCGTAGTTCCAAAGCCTCGCGTTGCTGCCGATCTGTGGATGTACCAAGATAGTTAACCAAATATTTCATGTCAACTTAAAATATGTGTTAAATAAAGGCTTTGCTGTATCACTATTGAATAATTAACAACTAGATTAATGGAAATGTTTTTGGACCTTTTATCGTTTTGCACATGAAAATATATTTTTTGAAATAAATTATTTGAATTTAGTGACATTGCTGTTATAATATAATTACAGAAATCTTATATATAGTAATAAGATATCATATAATCATTACAATATTATTTATAATAATTTTAATCCAATCTATTGATTAATTCACATTTAACTTTTTTAGTAGCCTGGACTACAATAAATTCAATAATTTATACAAAAAATGTGGCAAGAAGCAGTTGTGTTGAGAGATGATTCCTTGAAATCCATACAAAAACCAGAATAAGATTTACAATTTCTTTAGGCCCCAAAGGATCTGAAGTTAGGTGCAACTTACCAATCTACTAATTTATTGAAGACAAATATAATTTAAATCAAGCCACAAGTAATAATAAAATAATGTCAAAAACAATACTGATATATCTACTATACCATGTGTTAAAATAACAATACTTCACATGATAAAACATTGTGCAGAATTCCTCAAGAATAAACATTTTGAAATGTTTCAATTTATAAGGAATGTAAATTAAATTAATGAATAGGTGTCTATATCTACAGGATTTTTTGAGCTTTCATTTTACTTGTGATTTAGAAATAAATATTTGTCGGTATATAAAATAACAGAGTACCTGATGTTCAAGGCAAGGAATTAAAAAAAGAATTTTAAAATGTTACACAAAATATAGACAGTTTAAAATAAAGTTACAAGCAAGCCATTACTTCATTATTTTAATTATCTGCTCAAAACAAAGTTTTATTATTCACATGTTGAATGAATTCGAATTCTAAAATATACTAACCATGGAAGTCGTAAATTCTTTGCGTTCTTCTTTGATATTTTTCCTCTTGAAGCTGTCTTTCAGCTTTTGCTTGTTTATCCCGCGTTTCTAATACTTCCAGGAAAGAAGAAAACAACGATTTTCCCTCGTTTGTATTCGTAACGGTTTCTTGCATCTTTGCGTTTAAAAAATACAAGAATGATTCCTTAGTGTTTTATCGTGCTGTAATAATTTTAATAAACTCCAATTCTTATTACTTTTATTTATGAACTCTATAGGTTCGATCTAATAAGCAGTTAAACATAACAAATTAATATTACACCACACATCCCCTTGTTTATGATTACAAACTTAGACTGGTTCTGATTTGAAGCCTGGGAGGCTGGTGTCAGTGCAACGGATCACCGACATTCCAAATTCTGACATTTGACATCAAAAGCAATATGGCAACACCTAATTTTTATTGTTTTTCTTAAATTACACATTTTATTACGACTCTTTAATAACTTGGGTAATTACATCTTATAATAAGTTTGCAAATGTCATTGTTCTTTCTGTAATAATAAATGTGCGGCGTATAGAATGTTTATTATTTATTTGATTTAAAAATGTTATAACATTATAGGCATCCTACAAAGGTCTTGTTTAATATTACCAAGTAATTTAATAAACGTAAAATTTTGGTAGTGTTTTTCGTGCGCAAATAAATTCTAGTTTGGAATTCATTACATAAACGATTTATTTGAGATATACATGACTGAACTGCTTATTTTTTTTTAAATATTTGTGCATTGAAAGTTATAATTGAAGTTTTTTTTATATTTGAATTCAAATTATAAGTACAAAACCGAGTTGTATAACGAAGTCTAAATGTTAGAAAGGCAAAGGTTTCAGAGCCTAAAAAATAAAATTATACGGAAAATTTCAAGTGTTGCTTTACCGGTTTTTTTGCCTTCTTCTTACAATATCCAAAATTTAGTAAAGAATATCGTTGGCACTGATTTATATAATAGAATTAATAACATTTATTTAGAAGATGCCAAAAATGCTAGCATGTTCAAGTCAAAATTTACCAAATATTTTATCTTCTCAAAAATCATGGGACGAACCCCTCTGTAAAAATGTATCTTTTAATATATTACAAACATCTATAAATCTAATAGAGAGGGCACGCCTCCTTGCTGTTTCTGAACGCGAGTCAGGTTTCTGGCTGCATGTGCTTCCATCTGCATCCGTAGGTACCTTGTTAGACAAGACTACATTATCTTTATCCACGTGTCTGCGTCTGGGTGTGAAAACAACAGAGCCCTATCGTTGTAAATGTGGTGAGTGGGTAAATCAACTAGGTCACCACGGTCTGTCTTGTCTTCGTAGTGCTGGTCGTCTTCCGAGACACGCCGGCATCAACGACATCATCAGAAGGACCCTTGTCACCATTAACGTGCCGGCTATTCTCGAGCCGAATGGCATTGCACGTGATGATGGTAAGAGACCTGATGGTATGTCGTTGATGCCATGGAAAAAAGGAAGAGCGTTGGTGTGAGATGCTACATGTGTTGATACGCTTGCACCATCTCACATTGACGCTACCTCCAAATCAGCGGGAGCGGCGGCGTCATTAGCTGAAAACGCCAAGAAGCGCAAATATGAGAACCTAGCTTTAGAATACATATTTATGCCTTTTGGCGTGGAGACATTGGGACCGTGGGGTCCTGACGCTAAAAGCTTTTTTAAAGAAAGTTCATCTCACTTAGTTGGTTTCACCCGTGACCCTAAGGCCGGGTGGTACTTCGAACAGCGTATAAGTATCGCTGTCCAAAGAGGTAACGCTGCCAGCCTTATAGGCACCCATTCATTTGCTTCTGATGGCTCATTTTAGTTACTTTTATTTTGTCTGTATTAATGTTAAGGTTCGATTTAATGTTATCATGGTTAATTGTATATAAAAAATGTGCATTCAAGAAAAAAAAAATATACGGAGGTGGTAACTTTTATATTTGTTAGCTATGACACTACATATTAATTGGTAAAAGATAGCACAAACTACTTACACGTAATTTCTATTGGTGGAGATTAGGGCAACATTCAAGCGTGGTCAACGAGAACATACTCATGATATCTAAAAATTGATTGAAACGTCAAAAATTGTTATTTCTGTCAGTCATCGTGCGGCTGTCAAACTGAATTTGTGAATTGTAACAATTTATAGTAAATACGATATATATCGCGTTATTGATTTGAAAGATTAATAAAGAAATGGCTCGTGAAAGTAGTGCTGGTTTTGATAGACATATAACTATATTCTCGCCTGAAGGTCGATTGTACCAAGTTGGTAAGCATTCTTAGTGTCAGCCTAATTAGCGTGTACAATGTGTAGAACTTTACTCTAGAAATGGGTGTCCTGCAAGGGTCTATTCAAATCAACTCATCATTTATTCAAGTAGGCTTAATAAGTTCTTTCGAATTGCCAAATTACTCCGTTGGTGATGATTCTATCGGTTCGAAAAGTTCTTTCGCCAGAGAATATACCGGCAGGAAATTCTACTTATTCTTGTTAACATCAACTTTTACATTAATAATACTTTAAATATAAACCGATTGTAGCTATATGTATTAATGGATTCAAATCTGAATGGTTTTATCATCGAAATATTCTTTTATAGTATAACATGCTTTACCTTTACCTGGAAGCATGCTCTATACATTTTTCTTGAATGTAAGTAAAGGAAAGTCCAGAATTGATTGTGGAATTTATTATACAAAGTTATATTAAGCATAAAGCTAAGTAACCTTTCTTGTTTCTTTTATAATTGTTTTTTTTCTTTTGTATAAGTGAACATTTTTAAGAAAATGTAAAATGAGATTCTATATACATATACTGGGATGTTACTGAGTTGTTTTTCACTTTTTTCTCAGTCATAAAGTCAATCTAGGACCTCGCCTATTTTGACTATACATAATCTCTTATTTTTTTTTTACAACATCTTGTGCTATTTCCTGATTATACACTATTACTACGAACTTTTAAAGTAATAGATGTGAGGCAAAAATTTAACAATGTAATTAACACACATTTGATATTTCATGATTTCAGAATATGCTTTGAAGGCTATCAATCAAGGAGGATTGACATCAGTAGCACTTCGTGGTGCAGATAGTGCTGTAGTTGCAGCTCAACGTAAAGTGCCAGACAGACTCCTGGACCCTGCATCTGTCACTCATCTTTTCAGTCTTACTGATCATATAGGATGTGTTATGACTGGCATGACTGGTATGATTATTTCTTTTTAAAATAAAGGCTGTGCTATCCTGATTCATGTGGATATATTGTAAAAAAAATTGTACCCACTAGGACCTAGGTTCATTAAAGAGCAAGTACAAATGAATCTATAGGGGCTGTAAATTTATTGATAATCTAAAAGCATTTTAACAAAATATTACATAATATTCAAAACAACAGCAGATATTGAAAAGTCTGACTATATAAACAATAAAAAGCAGAAACTGATATATTCACTATGTATGTATAAATTGAAACAGTAATATGACACTATTGATTAAATTATGTCAAAGCTAAAGTTCCAGGATTTTAGTACTTTATAGTCATTGTCCCTATTGAGTACAATTTAATAGAGGTATTAAATATAGCAGAAAAAAAATGTGTCCATTCAATTTCCTCCAAAGATGTGTAAATTTCCACACAATGTTTGACTTTACCAAAAAGCATAACAAGGACTTTGAAACCATTTAGCACTTAAATTGCTATTTATACAGAGAAGTTTTGTGGCATATCTACCTTGAATTCAAACCAACTAGTTCTCTGAACAGGAATCAACATATCATTCTACTAGGCTTTGATTATATCTCAATTTAGGTTTGCAAAAATTGAGAAATTGCAATATCGATTAATTTATTACAGCTGACAGCCGATCCCAAGTGCAGCGAGCTCGCTATGAGGCTGCTAATTGGAGATATAAGTATGGCACTGATATTCCAGTGCACATTTTGTGTCGCCGCATTGCTGACATCTCTCAGGTTTACACACAAAATGCTGAAATGAGACCACTTGGCTGCAGTAAGTTATCTTATTTATTATTTTAACAATTAAATTTCAGGTGCTACAAAAAAGTTTTCTGGAAGAACACATTAATGTTGAGTGGGTGCTTGGGTGTACTTTTAACATATATTATAAAGTGGGCTCTTGTTATCATTAAGCTCTGACTATGGAAAGGTTTTGAAAATTATTTCATAACTTATACATATTCATGGTCACAAGTGAGTATAAATATACTCACACACCAACTTGGACACACTAAAAGTACTACATATTGAGTTTAAATGGTGAGGCTGCAGTAGGTGATTAAAAAATATTTTACAACCCATTCTCAGCTATGCCAAATATACACAAAAAAAAATTGGAAAAAGCAGTCAACTAATTTGATAAGAAAGATATTATGACATACAAGTCCAAAATACAATTAAAATACTAATGGTCTCTGTGTATAAATAATAAAATCCTATAACTATGTTATTAAAATATCTGCTTAAAATCACCTTATTTTACCCTGCCTAACTTTACCTTACCTACCTTACCCTACCAGTGAAGACTTACCTCTAAGGAAAAAATTGCATTTTTGTATATTGCTGTATAGAAACCTTAACAGTTAAATTACTTATTACCAGGTTACAATGCTATCTTAGGCTGTATCATCACTTATATGATGAAAAATTGATACTTAAAAAATCATATCACTTACAAATTAGGTTTTCTTCTCAACTTATACATAGGGACTGTTGATATTATAGTAACATCAAAAAAAACTGAGTAGTATTTTTTAACTAGGTATGATGTTGATCGCATATGATGAGGAGAATGGGCCCAGTGTGTACAAGACTGATCCATCAGGGTACTACTGCTCATACAAGGCAGTGGCAGCAGGAGCTAAAGCCACTGATGCCAATGCCTACTTGGAGAAAAAGCTTAAAAAACGTGCTGATCTGCCATCTGATGAAGCAGTGCAGCTTGCTATTGCCTGTCTCTCACAAGTCCTCTCTGTGGACTTTAAGTCCTCAGAGATTGAGGTGGGACTTGCTAGTAAAGAAGATACTAAATTCAGGTAAGCTTTAAGATATGGTTGCATTTGGTTTAGCCTCATTGGTATAATGGTGCAAGTACTTCCTTTGCTAACACCGGTACCCAGTTAGATTCTCAGCAGTATGTGTAAAAACGATTTTTATAGTATGACATGTAGGATCCATTATTCCAGTATGTGTAGAAACTATTATAACAGTATGATGTGTAGAAAACATTATTCCAGTATGATGTATAGAAACCCTTATTCCAGTATGATGTCTAGAAACCATTATTCCAGTATGATGTGTAAAAACGATTTTTGCAGTATGACGTGTAGGATCCATTATTCCAGTATGTGTAGAAACTGTTATACCAGTATGATGTATAGAAACCATTATTCCAGTGTGAAGTGTAGAAACCATTATTTCAATATGATGTTCAGAAACCCTTATTCCAGTATGACGTGTACAAACCATTATTCCTTTGTGATGTGTAGAAACCATTTTACCAGTATGATGTTTAGAAATCCTTATTCCAGTATGACATGTAGAAACCATTATTCCAGTATGATGTTCGGAAACCCTTATTCCAGTATGACGTGTAGAAACCATTATTTCAGTTTGTGTAAAATCAAAATATTCTTTATTAAAGTAGGCCCAAGAGGCACCTTTGAATCGTCGGTAGTCTGTCATATGCTAATCGTCAGTAGTTGTAATATGCTATGCTTTTTGTAATAGAACGTTTTTAACATATTTCTTAAAACTATGTGGACGCAAACTCAGAAGTGATTCGGGATCTTATTAAATAACCTGACAAATGATTTTTTTTTTGAACCTTCACTTTAAAATATGGCATTACAAGTTTGTTTTTATTTCTTGTATTAAAATTGTGTGTTTCGCTCCTTTTGCTGTATAAATGAATATTATCACGGATATATAAAATGTTATTCAATATATATTGCGACGGTACTGAATTGTATTTCTTTGAATTTTTCTCTTAAGGAAACCCGAGATCATAATCGATATACTTCACGTAGTTCATTTATTGCACGTTGTAGAAACCATTATTCCAGTATGACGTGCAGAAACCATTATTCGGTTACCCACGTAGAAGTACTATCTCGCGATTTTCAAAACTTCATGGGCGGGAATGCTCTTTTCTTTTTTCTAGGTCAGTAATATATTGATTGATAACTCAACTCAAAGAGGGTTAAACTTTTCATTCCGGTGTAAAAGAAAATGGGGTATCTTCGTCCGTGATATTCAAATATTCACGGGCGAGAATGCTATACTTTTCTCCCTTGGTGAGTTACATACTATTTTTACGTTTTCAGAGTACTATCAGAGAGCGAAATCGACAGACATTTGACAGCAATTGCTGAGAAGGACTAAGAGGATTTAAGAATATTATGATTTCAATAAATTTTTCATTTCCCATTATAGTTTTATTGCACACTAGCAACATCATCATTATACGCTATATAAGTGTGTTTTTCACACCTACATTTTTCAGTTACTATGGAAACTGTCTTATGATACCCCAGTGAGAAAATTGGGTTGAATCAAATATTTTGAAAGTAATACTTCTTTACGCTTAACTTGGGGAGTAAGCCAGTGAATGCGTGACGAGAGCATTACAACAAGTGTGACCAGTAGGGAACATATTACATTTAAACACTTGTAGAAATAATACAGTACTTTATACTTCAGTCGTGTAGTCTAAAACACATTGGTTTTAAAATAGAAATAATACTACTAACAAATACCTTAACGAGGAATTTTTAAACCTGAATATTCCTATCGAGATGTACACGCTCACTAAGAACAATTATTCCCTCATTCCTACAAATCATAATGTAGTAGCGAAATGATCACTTATTGACCGAATTTTCAAATCTTATAAGCCCGCTCTTTATTTCAATCGCGATGTAAACGCTCACTAATGTCAGATATCACCTTATTCACTCCCCTTGCGTTTATAGTCAGCTGTTCTCCTCATCCCGTGAGATGACGGCGGTAGTCGTCCTTCGAGATCGTTTACATCGCGAATGAAATATGTATCGGGCTTATAGGTTTTGTTATTAGTCGGTAAGTGATCCTATTTCGCTACTCTTTCATGAACCTGAGGACATAGGGAAGCATGTACGTCACGAAAGGAAAATGTATATAGAGCAAATGAGTTTGGTAATCTCATGAAAACGCACCGAATAGTCGTTTTTCGCTTATATATCCTAATATCGTGTAAAGACAACGGGTTTTTAGTGAGCGTCTACGTAGCGGCAGGAGTAACTGCCAAATTTCAAGTAAATCGGGCATACGGTATCGCAGAACAGGCGATGAATGTGAAGTTAATCCCATATTAATTATCCCAAATAAAACAAAATATTCATCATTTCAAATATTTTTTTATTAATACAGTTTTAACGAATTAACTTTTCTGACTTGTTAAATATTACAATATACTTAAAAAATATAACCTTATACTATAAAAGATGATTATTTAAACAAGTTCGTGAGTAAACCCTCTCGCCCTTGTGGCACCTCCGCCAATATTTGTTTAGGCATCTCATTTACTATAGAAGTAAAGTTGTGAACTTCGCAACAGAAGGTGAGGCCGTAGAGTGGAGTCTCGTAATTCCGATGTCTATGTAACTCGTGCAACCAAGATACAGAAGAACAGTCACTCTCGCAAAATACTGAGTCTCTAATCTCACTCACGGAAACGAATGGATCGTTCAAAACCACTATGGCCACAGCTTTTTTGGCACGCTTATCGTATACCACTGTCCAGAGGTACTTCGGTACTGGAAACCGCTCAAGATTCAAGTATATATGGCTACGTGAATCACCCGTGCGTAATGTTCCAACACTATGTGTACCCGCGTACACAGTGAGGCGTTTTTGACTCACGCGAATCGCTTTACCCACGTCGTGATGCAAGTGTGCGAGATTACCATGAACGACACTATACCAAGCCACCACTGTATTAGAGGTGAAGGTCGCAGCTCTTCTGTACTGGTCATCGAAGTATAAACCACTTAATAGTCTGCCGGCGGTAACTGTTTGTCCCGCAAAGGAAATTTTGTCGTGATGGAACAAGTGTCTTAGACGGGCGTTAGTACGGCTGTCGTCAGAGAAGAGTCTCTCAGCAGTGTGTCTCGTGGTGAGATCGAACATATGGTTGAAATTTCCCAATAGCGAAAGGGGAGAGTGGGTGTCGCTATGCGGAGGTAGTGTTGGGGGTGCGAGTAATATAAAGGTGGCAACTGCACGGTCTGCATCGTAGCAAAGCGCGGCCAAATGTCTCGTACTACCCCCATGCTCTTGCACTAGGTAAGCCCTGCCCTGCAGCGGTGGTGCACAATGTTCCACCTAACGAATAACGAAAAATAATTAACGTTTTGCAACCTTAATTCATTAACTGGACAGCAAAGGCGTCTAACGTTGAGGTGCTAATCCGAAAAGAGCAGAAAGGTGGCGTAAGGGCATGATAGGTACCGCCTGCTACAATCCATAATGGTATCCTACTTTTGGGGCAATGCTGTTGACATAGACACAATATTTGTACTGTAAAAAAGAACTGTCAGTGTTATTTATATAACGAGCCCAAGAGAGTCGCTCAGAGAAAAAGTGATTTCACTTCAAGAATACCACATGATACTTTATATACTTTAAATAATCTTTGGTTAGACGAAGTGGACAGTATCAGGGTCCTTGGTATTATATTAGACAAAAAATTATCCTTCTGTGTTGAAGGATAATTTTGTATGTTATAATCAATAAGAGCTACAAATTACTGAGCTTTATTATATTGAAATATTTAAATCGTGTTTGGTTCTTAAAATGGTTTATTTTGCTTTAATTCGTAGTTCATTAGGGTCCACTATTTGGAATCCATTCTATATGGATCCTGTCAAAAGAATTGAAAGAATCCAGAAACGCTTTCTTTTTTTTGTTGTCTGTACATGAAAAAAAGCAGTTTCGATTAACCTCTTATAATGATTGATTGAAATTCTTTGATATTACGTCACTAGAAAATCATCGTTGTGTGTCTGATCAAGTCTTTTAATTCAAAATTTTAAATAACAAAATATACTGTCCATATATTTTAGCTCATATTAACTTTTCTGTGCCACGAGTAACGTTTCACTAACTTCAACCCATTCATTACAAAATCATTTTACTTTTTTATTGTAACTTTCACATCACATCAGTGTAATTTACTACTCTCATTTACATTGTTCAGTTGTTTTATATGTAAACTTGCAACCCCGCACATGCGCAATTAAAAACTCATGCTGGTTTGTCTGTAATAGGATTTACACCATAAATATACTTATTTGTTATTCTTTTAAGCTCAGTATAGTGTATAATCTGTTGGTAAACCTAATAAATACAACCTAAGTAATAAATATAGAATTGTTGTAAATTGTAGTAGGCTATAATTAACTCCAGGGTAAAAACAAAAAAAGCTATTAAATCGTATTATAATTTGAAAAATTCCTTGGATAAAAGGCTTGGGAGTGAATGGGTCGCTCTAATCTTAATAGAATAAGTTATAGTCACTTTTATAGTGTTGAAGATAATCAAATGTGACACCCGAAGGAGAGAGCGCGAAGGAACCCTCGTAACTTAAGATTGTAAGTCATTCTGTAATGTATCAGTGATACATTCGAGTGCTGTAAAAGCCTACTTGAATAAATAATTTATTAATATGAATGATGGGTGAAATTGCAAAAAAAGAAGCCGCCGGGATTGGCATAACATATTCGGCGAACTTTTCCGATAAGCCCTGGACAGGGATAAGTATGAGATACTGACTGTTAACCTTTAATGATAGAGAGACGCGTGTAGTACAAATACAATGGTTAATATTACAATAAACTTGATATATAAAAAAATCATGTATTACCGTGTGAAGAACGTCCTCGAACACGTTTTCTTGACAGCCCAGCTCAAGGAGGGGCCTTATGCGATGATCCGGCATAAGGAGGCGGCCTGAGTCGCAGCGTGCTACTACGACGTCGCGCTGCGGATACGCTTGCAAGCGACCCACGCCACACCATAACAACATCTGTAATCCGCCGAACGTCGAAAATATCAAATAATCTGAACCCATATATATAAAGCTGTAATTTGTATTTTATCCCTTATCAAATCAGTCAGTGGAAAAATCATCAAAATCGATCTCGTCAACGTGATTAACGATTAACGCAACGTGGAGACATGCACTATTCTTCTTTTTTGTTTAGAGGCTTTCAGGCATGCCAATTGGGCACAGATTATCTCGCCAGTGTCAAATTTATTGGAGAAGACACGTGCACTACAATCAGATCTTTCATATTTATTTATAAGAAGCACTTAAATGAAGCTCAAAAGTACACGCATAGGTTTTTTTCAAAATTAAGGAGTTATTTTTAACCATATATCAACAGCCCTATATGTGTAAAGAGTCAAATACAAAATCCTAATTTTGGAAGACAATGTTTTCAATAAATTTTCCAAATCTTGAGAGAAACTATTATGTATGAATGAAATTTATTATAATAGTAATTACATGATCGCTTTTGATATAACCTTTTTGGATAGGTAGCGAAGATCTTACAGATAATAATTTTAAAGTATTCTATTATATATGCTTTAAATTACGATACTATTATTTAAATACTTGTCAAAATTAGCCATAGTATATCCTAATTGAATAATGCTTTGTTGTTTAAAATAAATAAATAATACAGTGAAAAAACTTCATTAACTAGCATAAATACATATTTAAACTATAATTAAGATTTGCATTCCCAAAAGAATTATTTTATACAATATAGAATAGGATTTGAGGTTTTGGTAACCAGATATTATAATTAACCAGCTGAACGGGGCCTTATTTCAACTTAATTACGCTCCATTCACTGACTATAAAAAATAGGTGTATCGAAAAACGTAACTATAAGAAAATTTTATAATTAAATGAAGTCGAAGCATTTCAAAAATACCTCGTCACCGTGCGGCACTGTTATCGAGCCGTTGATGGCATGGTGTGACGTCACAAGCGGCATATTCTCAGGAATACACTCGGCGCAATCCAGATCGATGATACATGGTACTAAGGAGAGAATTTTTAAACCAGAAATGTGAGGAATTAACCAGACACTTTACGCATGACGGATACACTCCTTAAACATAAAATACTAGTACTTCTCCAGGACACGTCACACTCAATAAGTCGAAAGTCCCATCGCCATTTTTGTATCGTAATATCGTGCTTTCAATATTAAAATGCATTTAGTAAAAACTTGAGTATTTGCGTAATAACTCCACCACAGCTACAGACATGGCGATTTTTAAGGTTAGGTTATATTGGCGAAGGGCAGAAGCCTTCCAGAGGGGCTACTCTCCTTCGCTGGGGATGAAACAGGCTGGCTGCGCCGCAGGTCCTCTCGGGTACGGGTGATCGTGAGGTTTCTGTGCTGGGTGGCCCGTAGGAAGATCACTAAGGAGTGCCTCAGTTGCGACTAGTTGAGGGCTGCCCTAATGACGGTAATAGGGTTGTCCGACCCCTCCCTGCCCACCGTCGTGAGAGCGATGGTGGAGCGGGAAAAGTATTGAACAGTAATGGGGCTGGAGGCAGCGGAGTGGCGTAGAGTCTGACCCCGCCACCTCCGTCGTAGACGCCCGACGGCGAAGAGACGCGGGTCACGACCACCGTCTTCCCCCACAGGACCAGCATCTGGGACGTTGGAGAACGGGGGTCCGCTGTCCCGCCGAGAGAGGCCCCCTAGGTTGTTGCCTCCGCGCTGCCCCATAGGGAGTAGCGATCCTTTAGATCAAGGTAGATACCCTCTAACGAGGCAGTGGCTGGCGGCGTTCTCCGTTGTTCTTTTGAGAAAACCCTAGGCGCCTCCGATAGTGACATGACGTACGATGGGCGGATCATTTTAGCCGGTAGGAGTCCGGCATAACACGAACGCTCCCGCCGCGTCCCGGTATCCGTAGTGGGTTTTTTCCAGTCCGTACCCCAAAAAAAAATTACTTTTATTTAACTGCGGTGGCTTTTTCCAGGGACAAAAAAGTTAAAAAAAATTACTAAGCTAACCTTAAAAGTTATGATTTTAGGGTTAGGTTAGGTTAGTTTTTTAGTGTTCGTGTTTTAGTGGTATTTCTCAGCAGTAAAAAATACTAAAAAAGTAACCCAAACTTAGAAATCGTTGACTAACGTCAATACGTTAATACCAAAACTTGTGATTTAGACATAAGGGATGTTATAGTAACAAGGCAATAATGCAGAATTAACATTACTACCATTAGTACTGTTAATTCTGCGAATCCATATTCGAAATTTCAATTTTATACCTTTGAAAGCAAATAATGTTTATCAAATTCCTTTAAGAGTGCTTTTAGACATACAATGTACACGTTTGGTATTTCCATCTTAAATTGTTTACCAGGAAGATATTCAAATAGTTCCCTTATAACATAACTATTGCATGTTATGTGAAGTGTCTATTAGGTTATGTAATTTGTTGTTTTTATCTGATGTAATTGTATTTTATCGTTGTAACAATGTTGATAATCAAATATGACAATAGTTCTAATAACACTTTCGCAAAGATAATTCCATTTTGAGGCAATTAAATTAAAGGATTTCTAAAACTAATAAAGAGAGCCATTAAATAACACAACTCGTTTGATTGGATGAATGGCCACAGAATACATAAAAAGCAAATTATATACGACAACCATTTGAAAATAAACGAACTATTTTGATCAACCAATGACATTATGAGGCATCACTACGTCATATTTCCTGATCTGAATGAGTATTTAACACCCTAAAAATTAGACTATTCTGGAATCTGCTGTCTTTAAAAAAAATATGATATATTCAAAACAGCAAATCGAAGCCTGGTTCTGTGATAAAATATCTTACATTCACTAGATGAAATCCATTGATAATAACAAAATAATAACACTAGGCTCTTGAACCAGCCCATCGTATTGCCAACACAGACTCACTATCACTGGGTCCGATAATAACAGAGACGCCCGTGACCGCACCCGATAACCTACAGACGACATCACAAACAACTGTAGCACTCGATAATCTGAAACTTAAGGGACCAGAGGAAAAATTAATAATTATCATAAGTCGATTTTAACAAGACCATAATATCAGGAATTCAAATAACCAAGAATGAGGGAAAAAGAATCATTTTAAGCAAAGTTGAATGTGAACTACAAACACACACACATATATACAAGATGTTCCCGAAAACGAAGACAGACGATAGTACTTAATGATGCCTTTGAAATCATCGGTCCTAATTAAAAAAAAAAGATTAAAACGTTCTATTAGCATTATTTATAATGTTAGTACAACTAAATGAAATGATAGTTTCATAATAATACATTACACAACAAAAACCAGCAATGAAACACAAAATTAAAAACAGCTGACGTCTACAGGTCAACGACCTCTACTTTTTTAAGGTTTAACAACGTTTTTTTATATTGTCGTCGATTTTTTTCCGTTCCATCATCAAAGGTGTTATTAATACTATCGTGTCTTCGTTTTCGGGGGCGGTCTCTTAACATCTTCTCTATTACATATGCAAACAATCGTAGTGTTTGTACGTTTGAAAACAAACGTTTTGTAAACTACTTCACATTATAGTGAGTAGAAGCTTCAAACTATTGCAAGTTGGCGAACAAGATACTCTCATTTAACTTCAAATTACCAAAGGGATCTATTAATATTGATTTTATTAAATTTATCGACTACTACTCAAGAGACCGGAAAAAAATAAAGATATCGAGACATCGACACCGTAAAACAGATCTGTAGCTTTCAAAGGTAGTTTTAAGTATGCTGCCGCAAAAATTTGGATTGATCTCCCTCCGCCAGTTCGAAGTTTAAAATCTGTAATTCGCTTCAAAAATTTATTTAAAAAACTACTGCTGGAAACACAAAAACAGTAATAGCAGCATTAACTTAATCCTGATTGTTTAAGATTGATATATTACGGTATATATATGTCGGAGAATAAGAGAAACGGAGAAGCATAAAGCACAGGGGTGTAGGGTTCTCCGCCGACATCGTTATTAATTGGATCCTTTATTTAATTTCTTATTCTGTGGGCGTTCGTGGGTAATGTTGGTGCAATCAAACACTTTGTTAATTATCTCGGATTATAATGTTCAATCACTTAATGTTCCCGATATCAATTTACACAAACTCATTAACACCAATAGCTAGGAACGCGACAGTTACAAAAGTCGACCACTCCGGCCGACTGCCACGCGAGAACTGCTGAGAGACGGGCCGGACTGCCACTTATTGACTCTGCCCCCACGCCGATGCAAAGATGGCGCCAGCGTTCCACAGACTATTACACACGGCCCAGGGATCCACAGATACTTGCAGTCCGACATATAGAATAAATAAAGCAGCCGTTTTAGAAAAGTACAAGGCTTAATAAGTAACAACACACAC
Source organism: Elymnias hypermnestra (assembly GCA_015832385.1). Taxonomy (NCBI): domain Eukaryota; kingdom Metazoa; phylum Arthropoda; class Insecta; order Lepidoptera; family Nymphalidae; genus Elymnias; species Elymnias hypermnestra. Next base: position 2,166,804 of record JACTOM010000891.1, read on the forward strand.
ACACCCACACATAAAAGCACGCACATGTACATATACACGTATAATCGGTAGACGACTCGTTCACAACAATTCCCAATTCGGTCCTTGAAGTCACCATGGGGTTATGCCTGAAAACCAGCGCTACAGTCTCCTGACTGCAGCATTAAAGCTGAGGCAACGCCCTTTTCAGCCAATATGTATGTAGAATATGGATAATTTAATTTTGTTTTGTTTTTTTTTTTACATTTCATGTAAACTAATTCTGTATTTAAGCTACTTTCTTTTTTTTCTATTGGCTGAATAAATGATTTATTTAAAACAAACACGTAGTAACCCGCAAAATAGTGTTTCAACAAAACTATCATTAATATAATGGATAAATACAGATGTTATATGTTTCTTGTTTTAATAATAAAGATTTTCTGTTCGTCCATATTCAAATTATTGAGAGGCGCTGTATATTGAATTAAAGGTATGGGAAATAAAATCAAACAAGAAAATAACCATAGGTCGTTTATTATGAACATAATATACAATGCCGATGTTTATTTATAAAAGCGGGTAAAAACCGACGTGACACTTATACCATACAATAAAATAGTAATTTATATTCCATCAACATACATTACACTAACAATAAGTATAAGTTCACTTAAAAAATATTTTAGTCTAATTTAGTAAATACCTCTTCAATGTGGGCGAATTTCGTTCTCATAATGATTACAAATTGTGTACGCTTTTGAAGGAATAAGTACTATTTGCCAAAGGAACATTTTGTTGTAAAATTACGCAATGCAGAATGGCTACTTTACTAAATTACACTATGCTTAAATACATAATATAATGCGTACTGTAATATTGAATAAGTGATACAAGTAAAAGCTGTCAACACATTCAATGCCACCCCTAAACTTAATTTGATTGAATACATATTGTGAATGGTTCAATAGTTCGGCATGCAATAATTACGTGAGAGTTTAGAAACTCACCCAATCTCATCTAATGGAGAAAGAATATCGGCAATCCACACGTAATTTTAAAGTAAAATTTCTTTACGGACGCTTAACTTGTAAATGCAATGAGACGCTAAGCTGGTAAATGCGTGACGAGAGCTTTACGTAGTTTTTTTTTATTACTGACAGATTAGCGCTTGACTGTGATCTCACCTGATGGTAAGTGATGATACAGTCTAAGATGGAAGCGCGCTAATCTGTTAAGAGGCGATATACCCGTTACTGTTTCTACACGGCATAGTACCGGAACACAAATCTCTTTGTTTGGCGGTACGTTTTTGCTGGTAGGGTGGTAACTAGCCACGGCCGAAGCCTCCCACCAGTCCAGACTCAGACAAATTAGAAAATACAATTTCCTAAATTCGTCCTACCGGGGATCGAATCCGGGACCTCCGCTAGCAAAGCGAATACTCGCACCACTGCGCCAGCGAGGCCGTCGAATTGCGATTGGGCGAGGCGAACGAACGGCAAACATAATAAATTTAAATCGTTGCAGAAAATTACTATGTATTTATTATACTCATAAATGTGCAGCGCATTTTTTATACGAGGTGTTATGAGACCGCCCCCGAAAACGAAGATAGACGGCAGTAATGCTATCTTTGATGATAGGATGGAAAAAAATCGATCCTGATTTTACAAATCATATTTTAAAACGTTTTCTTAGCATTATATACGCTCCATGACGCTAGAACTAGATGAAACGATAGTACAGCGCCCGTGCAGTCGTTAACCTAAGCGTTTGATTTTGTGTGTTCATTGATGATTTTTTTTAGTAAAGTAACGTATTTTTTTAGAAACTATAGTTTCATTCCGGTGTACTAACATGATGCAAATAAAACGTTTTAAAATATATTTTTAAAACGGTCATCACCAAAGGTGTCATTAGTAACATCATCTGTGTTCATTTGGAAGCGGTCTCCTAACAACTTGTATTTAATATTTATCAAATGACTAGTAAAAGAAAATGCGAGAATTATAAAGTTACGCAGTGATATTCCGATTATTTAGCCGCCACCGGCATTTCAACGAAGGTTCTAATAAATCCAACAACAACTAAAACATAGGTTATAAATTAATTGTATTTTAATAATCTCACGAGAGATTTTAGTGTTACGACCTAAATCTCATGATCACTAGAAGCGAGAAGGGATTGACACACTTAAATCCTCACGTAATTAATTAATGGACATACCCTCAATGAATCGCTGGATATAAGCAGTTGGACCGCCAAGTGAGTCCACTAAACCACATATAAGAAGCGTATATAAACCACATCAAACAATGTAAATATATCGGGTTATAAGTAGGCTACATTCCTGAACAGAAAATAAAGCTTCATTACTTAAGTTTCTACTAAAATATTCCGTACTCGAGGCTTTGTATTTTATTTCAAAAAATACAAATGGCCTGTTGAGTCGGTGGCATTAAATGTGTTAAATATAAATAAGTAAGCGCCGCTATTGCTTATGAAGATATGTCGCTTTTACCGGAGGCTATAGTGACTGCCACCGGGTTTACTTATTATAAAAAATTATAACTTGACTATGATAACGGTTGCTAAATTATTTCCATCGTAACTGCATATATGAGACCAGAGATAATTAAATAATTACTATTCACTGATTTAATCTAATAGCGACACATTTGGAAATTAAAACGGGCAGTGATGATATAGTCAAAAATAGTTATTGAACAACAAAAAATATTTATTAATCTCTTAATATATGGGCAAAAAAATGAGATGGTAAAAAGGATATACTAGTTAAGCGAATACTTGCACTGTTACGTCACTTCTTAACTATTTTAAACTAATGAAAGGATCTATACAATGAAGTTAACTGTTTCATTTTATATATTAATTCGGTCTAAATCTAGTAACCTTAAATTAATTTATATAATAATTTCAATTAATTGAGACAACGATAGACATTATGATGCTGCCACAGTGCTGTTTAAAAATGTTTACAAAAATGTTCAAAATGTTACATTATGTTAAAAATAGTTAGATGATTTGAGTGCTCCTACACTGGTAGAAATGTTGACAAACATTTATAACACTTGAAAACATGACATCAGCTCACAGTTTGGGTTTACTACTCATACATGTTTACAAACAAATGGTTTTATTTGTTACAAATTGTTTACTAACAACAATACTAACATTACCCAACTTGAAAACATTTTTAACAGCGTGATCAAGTGTTTGAAAGAATTTGTTTATAAAGATTGTTATACAGTAGTGTGGCAGCCCCATTACTCATATTTGATGATGTTAATAAACCAACATATTTCATGATATGTCACTATTTGATTAAAAACAGCGATTTGTTGCAATGAGACAAAAGGCCACTAAAGGTTGTCAGACGATGTCACGCATACACATATATTGCACGTATCACACTAAATCCTAAAGCAATGACAGCCGGATGGACGCATTTATAAACCGCAAGTATAATTATAGCGATAAAAAAATTGAAAGCTCGTCACAATATTAATAAAATACACGTTAGTATATCTTTTGAAACTTGGAAACGATAGACAGATCAAATGATGAGTTAATGTAAATAAATCTTGAAGGAGGTGTAATTGGGGATGAAAATATATATAAGAACCAATCGTTTCCCATTTTATTATTTCTGATAAGTTAGCGCTCGTGATGTGAACGGGTTTCATAAAGACCTAAAAAACGGTTTTTGTAGAATCCGATAAATATCGGTATTTATTTAACAATCGATTGCTATCGCAAATAAGTCTTTGGGCATTCTAATCACTGGTATCCATAAAGGAATTCTGTGTTAATTAAAACGTATTAACAAAACAAATGTAAAGTTATTATTATCAATTTAAAAATACATGATTAGGATGACGAACACCAAAATATTTTTTTAAACTTAATGAATTCTGTTGAATTATTTGATATATTAAAAGAAAAACAAATACTCAATATTGGTTATAGTGTAATTTTTTTCAAAGTCATCCGGGGTTGAAAAATGTAATCGTTTCACATCACATTAATGCTTGACTGTAATATCACCTGATGGTAAGTGATGATAGTCGCATTAACCTGGAAAGGTGGTAGTGAAATGAATCGTGCCAACTAGATCAAATAATGATCATCAAATTACTTATGAGGAACAATTGGTCCCCAGCAGTACATTAATACTACATATAGATTTAACCACGTTAAAACCTCACATCATATCAGTGTGATATAAAGTAGAACAAGCAATAACTTGTGATAAATAAATGCTTCCTTCTCTCAATCGTGTTTCATGTCCGTTCTTATACAATTCAAACTACAATGATAAAAAAAAACCTATCACGGGATGCCTAACAGATGTGAAACATCGTATTTTATAAAGTAAGACACAAGTTACTATATTAGTATTTTATGTAATAAATGTCTGTCTGTTTCTTTATTAACACCACCTAATACCATCTCTCTCTTTTCTTCAACTGAGTTCGCTAAGACCGCCCAATTGAACAAAAAAAAAAGAAATAAAGTATACGTCTATCTATGTCGATTCACCGAACCGAGTGGGAAAAGAGACGACGTGGCATCGCTTCGCCACGACATGTGTCGGTCTAACGCTTTGCTATAGATTTTTCACAACAATAATATAACAACATTATGGTATTGTAACCATATACAAGAGGAAACAAAACGATATTTATTGGTCACGTTCTGTTTATGCCAAACTCTTCGTGGAAGTGTAATCAATCACGTTTTTTTAATATCCGACTAGATTTTATAACGCACACTAAAAGTGCGGAAAATAGTCTAAGAGGGGCGAAGTTTGACAAACACGAAAAGCATCTACTAAAAAAGGTTTCAAAATATATCGGATTTAGCCCGATAATTTTCAAACCCATTCGGATCGTTAATGATTCGATTACAACACAGCGAGAACTGTTTAGTTAGAATGTAACAAGCCGAGCTAAATTCAATATAACACAAGAGTCACCTGTGGATAGCATAAATACCGCAAACGTTTACAATTAAAAAGTATAACGCAAAAAGTTATTAAATGAAATGAGGTTAATAATAAAAAATTGTTTTTACGATATCTCGTGCTTAGTAATCGCGAATTTAGCTATGTAATACTAAAACATTGGATTGAATAAAACATGACACAGCTCTATGGCGTTTTTGACACAAAGTTGCGATATTACAATAATCATCCACCGGCTGTCATACACACTACTCTGCAATTACCAAAACGGCAGATTACCTCATGCCTTTTAATTAGACAGACTCATGAACACCGAGAAGTTCAAAAATTCTAAGCCGCGTGATTAGTTCTAAGAATACCTAAACAATGAAATCGTTCAGTGAATAGAAGCTTTATTTAAAACTACCCGCCGCTTTTACAACTAGATACGATTAGCGATGATCACTGTCGACGAACAGGACTGAGTACATACAAATTAGTAATCGTTCAGTGATGGACGATGAAAATGGGAAGGGGGGAGGGGGGCGGGGTTAAAAGTCCCTAGGAGCAGCAGGCGCGAGCAGGGGGTGCGCGAGACGGACGACGTTCCACGGCAATACGTGCGTGGTCTGCGTCCGCCTCGCGTCCCGCGGACTTATCAAGGATTGCCTCTGCAAGCTCAGAGAAAGCGCGATCTATGTTTATATTAGACTTAGCAGAAGTCTCCATGAACCGGATGCCATGTTCTCGTGCGATCTGAGAAATTAAAGTCAACTTATTACAGCCTCGCCGACGTCTTAACTAGTATTATAAAGAGAGAATGAATGAAAGGAGACTGATAAAAAAGATTCATGAGTCAAGAGAGAATGGGAAAATTGGAAGTGGAAGACGAATGCGAACGATTCTGGACCAAATCTAGGGCATTTAAATAAGTGCCAGGTCAAGAGTACTATAAACTGACGAAATTATATGAAGCTTTAATGAGAATGAAAAAAAGAGGAGATATGCGAGGATCGTGACAAGGAAATGGTCTATCCCATAGGATTACCTATGGGAATGAAGCGTGATATATGTATGTTTGTAACATTTCACACAAAACTACTGAATTTTTTTTTACGATTAGAAAGCTATATGTTCACTGAGGGACCTAGACTATTGCACTGTTGTTTTCTTGCCCTTATCCCACTAGGTGGGGTCGGCACAGCATGTTACCTTTCGCCACTTCACTCTATCCGCTGTCATTTCTACATTCACACCCTTAATACACATATCCTCTTTCACACAATTCATCCACACTTTTTTTGGTCGCCCTCTCCCGGCCCTGCCGCTTACCATCATATTTAGAACCCTCTTACATACATGGCTATCCTCCCTTCTCATTACATGTCCATACCAGGCTAACCTTCCACTCCTTAACTTCTCGGTCACTGGTGCTACTTTCACACTTCCTCTAATATACTCATTCTTAATCTTATCCAATTTTGTCACTCCACACATCCATCTCAACATTCGCATCTCCGCTGCATGCAATTTCCTTTCATTCTCCCCTTTGGTGGCCCAGCACTCTGATCCATACAGGATGACAGGTCTTACGATCGTCTTATAAATCTTCCCCTTTAGTTTAAGGGGCATTCTGGCATCGCAAATTGTTCCCGAGACCTGCCTCCACTTCATCCAACCTGCATTTATCCTGCTAGTAACATCTCGGTCAATGCCGCCGTCGTTTTGGAAGATAGAGCCGAGGTAACGGAAATCTGAGCAGACTCGAAGGGAAACACCATCTAAGACAATCGAAGAAAAACTGGATGGATCCCCGAAATCACAGAACAGATGTTCTGTTTTGGTCCTATTGATCTTCAACCCTGCGTTTTCCAGTTTTTCCTGCCATATTTCTAGCCTTCTCTGTACCTCAGCTCCATCCTCTCCAACAAGCACAATGTCATCGGCAAACAGCATGCACCAGGGTGCTTCCTCTTGTATGTTTGATGTCAGTGCATCCATTACCAGGAGGAACAAAAAAGGGCTTAAAGCCGATCCCTGATGCAAACCTACGCCCACATTGAATTTGTTAGTTTCGCCGGCTGCGGAGCGAACGTATGTAGTTGCTCTACCGTACATAGCATGGATAAGACGCAGGTATTTCCCAGGCACTCTTTTCTCTTTCAAAGCCCACCACCTAGACTATTGCACTATTGTTAATAAAAGTGCTGCCAATAATCAAACCATATTATTCAGGCCTCTGTATAAATCCTTATCCTATTAATGCTACTACTACTAATTATATTTTATTAAAGACTGTTTCAATACCTGTAAAATACTTTTTAAATTATTATAAATTAGACATTCCATTCAAAAGATATAACAAATTTAAAAATGTCAATCTAAAGAAAATAATGCATCCTGAGTTGAACTCCAGAATGTCAATTGGTGAATATAGGTTAGTTCTGAGACAAATAAATCACTTCTCTAATATTACAGAAGAAAGTTTTGCATTTTATATTTGTACTACTGTAACCAATACCCGTTTTATTACAAAATATATTGAACCACAGATTTTTTTGCACTGAAAGTAGAATTCTTTGTGTAGATATTGGAGACTATATCAATTTTACTTTAAAATAAATTATGTGGTAATCACTTTCAGCCACTGATTTGTAACTTTGTAACTTAGTACTTCTATAAATAGAAATACGTTAAATTTTAATGTTTATATATGTAATATGGTACTGAGTATCTTAAGATAACACTGTTTTATAACAATTTTGTGTTGTTATTAGGAAGATAAATTCTTGTGTAAACATATCGATTTAGTACTCTTATTAGGAAGGTGAATGCTATAAATAGCCAATGACAAATATGACTCATCGGATGATAAGTTTTGTTAATTATAAGCAATTTGGTGTGTTTCATTTTATACATAGCTTTTCTGCACTATTTTAAATTCAACATTAAAATATGTAAGTTTTTCCATGAAAGTATAATTTGGTTGAAACAATAATAGTTGCTTGTAATTGCAGTTTTTAATGATTTACAACATGTGGATGAAGTGTAATGTGGTAGAACAATGAAAATGCTTCACTATTAATTTTGATATAGGCTTGTGTAACAGCTTCTTGGCCTGTCCTTTAACAGAGAAGGCTAAGATGTTGAAAACACAGCTATGTGACATGTATCAATTTTGTATGTTTTATATATAAGCATATGTATATTCCATAATAGGAGGGATTTCACCACTAAGTGACAAAACAAAAGAATAATAGGTCATCATGAAAATCCTATAATTATTAATAGTAATAAATTATACTCACCGCCTCTCCTCTCTCTTTACTAACAACACGTTTCTCTTCCATATCACATTTATTACCCAGTATCATTTTCTCCACATCCTCATTTGCATGCTGCAATAGTTTATCATTCTTTAAGTTAGGGATAACGAAAATGAGATCAGCACTTAGTAATTATGCACAGTTTCACATTGACAACTTTTTACTAACACATAGTAAACCAGTGAGATATGATTTATATACAGATATATTATAGTCCAATATGAAAATAATATAGTTATAGTAATAGTTTCACACACTATTTTTTAACATACAAAATAAATATATATAAAGCAAGTAGCAACCAATTAATTTCTCACTACTGGCTTACTCAAAGAAGAGAGGGCTGTTAAAGAATTGAATTGCTTTTGGTCTATACAGTTTTCCTTACATTTACCATAAGAGCACGTAGATGAATTTTAACAATAATAAGGTTACAAAGATTAACTAAAAAGTTGCCTGAAGTGCCAAAAATCAATGTATTAACAATAATAAGGCACATAGGTTTTACAAAGATTAACTATTAAGTTGCCTCAGGTGTCAAAAATCCATGTATCTTCCCAATGGGCCAACAAGGCTTGAAATAAATATATATAATAAATTACAATACAAACCTCGTCAATATTTCTTAACCATTTAACTATATCATCAAACGTTTTCTCATTTGTTATGTCATAAACTAACATTATTCCCATTGCTCCTCGGTAGTAAGATGTGGTGATGGTGTGGAACCTCTCCTGTCCTGCTGTATCCCAAATCTGTAGTTTAATCTTCTTGCCTCGCAATTCAACTGTTTTAATTTTAAAGTCTATTCCTGAAAACAACAAAAGCATTAACTTAATTGATTTTTGAAAACCTGATTTTTATTTACGTATTAAAATTTAGTCTTTCGCAATAGGAAATAGATGTATTTAGGAAGATTAATATTCATACCAATAGTCGAAATAAATGTCGTTGTAAAGTGGTTATCTGAAAACCTAAATAGTATGCAAGTTTTGCCAACACCAGAATCACCAATCAAGAGAAGTTTGAATAATAAGTCGTAAGTTTTCTTGGCCATTTTATAAATTGAATTGCAGTATATTATTTTGTACAAAAATTTATTCGATGAAATATGACAGTTGACAGCAATGACAAAAGGATAAAGATAGAGATTTTTTTAACTTGTTTCATTACCATAGATTCTAATTATTGAATGCGTTCAAAAAGCACGTCTTGCTTATAAAAATTCATCAAAGCTGTTTCGGTGTATTTTGTAAAAAAATTCTTTTTAGATGAATCCATCTAAATAATAAATTTTGATAAAATTATTTTCTCGTCTTCAAAGTTAAATTTTAAGGTACTTTATATAAAGTGTCTGTTACTAAAGATAATACTGAAAGAAGTTTTATTTACCGTCCTAAAAGACCATAAACTATTTTTATCAAAGTATGATTAGAAAAAGTGGGTTAGCCAAAGTATGTTAATAAATTAGTGCGGATGTATCTACACCAATTAATAATATAGGTTTCTCTAAAAATATTTTAACAAGTGAAACATTATTTGTATATTTTTAATTATTTATGTAAAATGTTTAAATTATCTTCTTCTCTATGTATATACACATTACATAGAGAAGAAGATAATGAACTATACATAGTATGCCTTTCATTTTCTACGATTTAGATAAAGATAGAACACGAAGCGTCATTTTCCAGAAACAAAAAGAGACTATAAGACCATAGACAGTAGTGGTAAGACTGTTTAAAATTTTTTGCTCTTTTTCACGGTAAAACAAAGAAGTATTTTATGCTGAAAATTATTTATAACATATTTTGTTCGCTTAACACTACTATCCATTCTGCTCGTACTTTATACTAAATATAAGTAATGCATTTGCTACTATTTAATTTAATTCAAGATTTTAAATCGTTTTTGATAAACCTATTCTTATAATTTAAGTGCCGACTCTCGGGTTCGTGTCAATTCAGGTTGAAGATTGCGGGCCTCGGGGAAACTGCCCCATTACCCGGGCTTAGCCTCGAGCGGATGCTCGGTTATTTATTTTTGCCTGTGACGTCATACGGACTGGTACCCACCGGCGACGCCATTGGGCCCATCCTGGTCCAATCCAGTAAATGTTTATCCGGGTGTAGCCACTGCCGTTGCGTCGTCTAAACCGTCAACGTCCAGGTCGGATGGCGGTGATAGCAGCAGCTCACCAGGCAGGGGACACCTAGTGTTTACCACTCTAGGGTGGCAGCTGGCAATTCCGTGGAGTGTGGGAATTATCTGCTAGGCAAAACATGTTCCTCGTCAGCTGGCGGACAAACACCTCCACGGTGGGCGTCCTAATGTCGCGGTGGATTACATCGTTCCTGACATACCTCGGTGCTCCTACTATCAGGCGTAGTCTTATTTTGTTGGATCTACAGCCCTCTATTCTGGTACCCTGAGCAGAAGGAGTACCAGGCAGGCGCGGCATATGTCAGTCTGGAGAGGACGTAAGCTCGTAGATCTTCAGTTTCGCTTTTGTTGGGAGACTTTAGGTGAAGAGAGGCCGCAGCATCGACCGGGCCGCTGCAGCCTGGCCCACTGCGCGAGTCTCCGTGTCCGCCAGGCGCAGCCCACGGTCGATGCAACACGCCAAGTAGCGTACTGAATTCTGCGACTCTACGTCCTGCCCCCTGATGTTTAGCTAACCCTGCGGTGTATGGTGGCCGAACATGATGGCCGATTAAGTGCCTAGCTACATTCGAATTGTAATAAGACATTTTTCAGGTTCCATGGAACGAAAATTTTGAACTCAAATGTATGCATTTTATTTTGTAGGCATTGAATGAAACTGAACTGAAACACTTGGCTACGTAACGTTCGTTCGAATAGAGTCGGCACTCTTCGACTAATAGAGCTAGATATTTATACTCAACGATTAAATAATGTAACATTACTTAAAATAAATTTCTCCAATGATGGAGATTATGCTAATTCGTTTGAAGGTAAGGTAGTTTTAATATTTACAAATAACATGTAAATATTTCATAAATTCTCTTTTCTAAATTTTAAATTCAAAAATTTAATCAATACTTTCACAAAAAACACGTGGCATTTTTGTTTATATTCTCGAGAGATTTTTAAAAATTCAGTCAAAAATGACTACAAATAATATAAATTTTTGACACTTATTATTTTAATGACAATAAAATTCATTAAATTTCTAACATATCTTTCTTTCACCTCCCTCTAATCAAAATTCTCGGAAATAAAAGTTTTAGATTTGTATAAATATAAATAAGACTTAAAAATTAGTTTGGCAAAGAAGTTTCACTTCTGACATGTGTATTTAGTACACACGCACATTTAATTTTTTTTAAGAAATAAAAGGTAAAATTGAAATTAGGAGTAGAAACACTAAGTTGCGCGTCTGACAGGATTGAATTTTAGATGCGCTTCTGATTTCTCATAACAAATTATCTGTTGCGCATGTGTAATGTTATTGATTTAGAGCTTTGGAACAATTAAGGCGAATCAATAACGTGTCTGGGTAAAATTTGTCTAGTTATGTGTGTTGGCTACATTACATTTTGAACGAATCATAAATGTAGGTTTAATAAAATTGTTTACATCGCGCCAAAATGCATAGACGCGGCGGGAAACGCATACGTATGGATGATCCGCCGCCGGAATACGTTAATCCTATGACTCCGGCTACACCAGCTACTGAATATGGAGTTCCAGCTGAACCAGAGCGACTAAACTTTGATGCTAGCTTTTCGAGACAGATTAACGCGGTGGCTGCGTTATCATTAGCGGATACTCTTCGGGATGAATCTGAAGAGGCTCCTGAGGAGGAATCGAGATCTCCATCACCAGCACCAACCAAACGAATAACCCGTAGTCGAGGTCGAGGTGGCGATGGTGGATATGTGGGTCGTTTAGCTGAATCACCACCTCCTCCGCCGATACGAAGACGAGGTCGAGGAGGGCGTGGGCGTGGCCGCGGTCGAGGAGCTGCACCTCCGCCAGCATACTCACCGCCTCCAGTACTTTTGCCTGGTGATGATGAAAATAGCCTTTATAATATTCTTCGCTTCAATAAGACTGCTATTAATGTAAGTTCTTCTTTAATTTATTCACACTTGTCAGAGCAGTTACAGTTGAGTGTTACTGAACTAATGCAGACTGCAAAATCTTTCCAAGAGTTGTCATAGATTGAGATATAATGAGAGAGAACTCAATTATTCTTAAAAGATTTGTGTCTTTTATTGTGCTTCCCAAGGCATCAGGAATCAACTATACATTGAAACACTAAACATTTGATGGTGTTTTTCTTTCGGGTATTATTGCCATGGATCATATTCTCAGTAGAACTACAATGAAGGTGTCTTTTTTTTCTTAAGTTGAGTAATGAAGATTTTAGGGCAGAAAATGTGCAGTTCTTTCTAACCTACACCCAAATGCTATCTTTGGGTTCATCATTGAGATTTTGTGGAGAATTCATTATAACTTATCCCAGTCCAGAACAATCAGGCTCTGGATGAAAAGTGGAGATCATCTCAGGTCCCCAGCAGCAACATGGTCACTTTGGAGTTAATCTGTCCTTACTTGGAACAATGGCATACTAAGGGGTATGGGTCTCGCTCTATTTGAGACTGACCTGGACACCGCTGTTTTGGAAAGCTCCTATACAAAATTGGTTGTGAGGTGTTATCCACCTGCCATGAGTGTGGTGCTGCTGTTGACTCAGCATACCACACTTTAGCAGATTGTGCATCCTGGGGACCCCAGTATCACCTTCTGGTTGGGCTAATTGGTGCAGTTTTAAATGCATTTCCCAACATAAAAAAGGGTCTAAAATCACAGCAACATATAAAAGCATTCAAAATACATGATACAGACCTGAACCTTAGTATGTTTCATAATTCTCTTTTCTTTCCAAATCATTAATAATTCCTACAGCTATTCTATGCTTGGCACAACATCTTTTCATTTTGTCTCTATAGCACCATGTCTTAGTAATAATTGATAAACATCATTACTGATTAAAATATTCTATATTCCATTCTATTAAAATAATGTAAATTGAATAAGAAATGGTATTACAGCAAGTAGTTGACATGTGGATAGAGGAGTATAAGACCAACAGGGAGAGTGCCCTTGTGCAACTGATGCAGTTCTTTATAAACTCTTCTGGCTGCCGTGGAAAAGTGACCCCAGATATGGCTCAAATGGATCACACTCTTATTATCAAGAAGATGACACAAGAGTTTGATGAGGTTTGTAACTCATGTTAACCTAACCAATTGTTTTAGTTTTTAATAAAAACTATATATTATATACAATAAATTTCTCATTTTTTAATCCCATATTATTTTTTATTATTAGCTTAGGTTTTTGTTATTTTTTTTAATTGCAACATAGTTGCTATTATAGTTAAACTTAGGATTTCAGATAAATTTACTAAATGCTTTATGCTGTTATAAATAGTTTATATTTGTAATTTTAAATTTAAATTATTTTTTAAAAGATTCTCAAAATAGTTGCTTCTACTAGAAAAGAGGTAATTTAAACTCTTGCACTGTATTTAAGTCATCTTAAAATCAAACCCTCAAAATGTAAGAGGTAATTCTTTTGTATGTAACTTCACAGGAAAGTGGGGAATATCCATTAATAATGTCAGGACAAACATGGAAGAAATTTAGGTCAAATTTTTGTGAGTTCATACAAACATTGGTAAAAATGTGTCAATATTCTATAATATATGACCAGTATCTGATGGACAATATAATTTCACTACTGACCGGCCTATCAGACTCTCAAGTGAGAGCATTTAGACATACAGCTACATTGGCAGGTATGTTGGAAAATAACATTGAGTATTTTTTATTCATAAAGACCAAAGATAATCAAAATATCCTATACTAGCAGTGCCCCGGACTTCATCTGTTTGGAATAGTGTTTTTGTATAGTATTTTTAATAATCTAGGCTAATTATTTAAGAAAAACATCACATACATACATAACACATACAATTAATGAGCTCCTTGCTAGTATATTTGTGTATCATATTTAATTTAAATCTGTTCAGTAGTTTCGGTGTGAAAGCGTGACAGACAGGAAAGAGTTACTTTCACATTTATAATGTTAGTAACAGTTGTTATTTAACATCCTTAAGGATAACATTTTTACTAACTTTGAATAGCGTCTGTATATGTACTCAAAATCCAAATAAATATGATTTAAACTTCTAATATTAAAAATGATGTCTGTCACTAATTTTTCTAATGTATTATTACTTTGTGTTGTGTACAATATAGTGTAAATTATTAATTATTAATGATGATACTTCCATTCCAGACAACCCTTTTTTGTCATTGAAAAATTATTTTTTTTCTCAAGGTTAAGACTATTTGTGTATTAAATTTCATGATACACAAATAAATCTATTACTAAGTTAATTGCAAAGGAGATGCTGAAGAACTCAATAATAACTTGTTTTAACATAGTTTTTCTGGGCGAGATTGTATAAAATTGAGTTTCCATCTGAAAATGGATTCAAGTCCAAACATTTTTATCCCTTAAATAATCAATATCCCTTTTATATAATGTTTTTGACATATTTCTTAAAATTGGGAAACAGCAAATTGAAATTTAATTGCATTTGAAACTGCATGTTTGTTTTTTTTCTTGTAATGAAATTGTTTGGTTAACTTCTTTACATTGTGCCAACTTATAAAATGTCATTGTTGATTGATTTCTTTGAATTATATATTAAATAGTATTTGTATTCTAACTTGTTCTAAAAGTGTTTTTTTTTTATAAAATATAGTTTATTACCTTATGAATGTGACTTACTCTCTCTTACAATTAACACTTAGTGTCACTATATATATTAGTTACTTGTTTGGGTTTAAAAGATATATGGAAATATTTTTTAGCAAAATCTAATTCAATATAAAAAAAATGTGACATACCTGATTTGACTTATTAATTAGCATGTTGGTTGGTATTTGATCATAAATTACTAACATTATTTTTCTATATTTTAAAAAATGATTGAAGACTGAATTTTGTTTGATATATTTTTTAATTAAACAATAGTTCAAAACAGTTAAAAACAAAGTGCCCTTTGATATCTTTATATATACAATATAATTCTTCTGTGTTTGTGTTTGAATCACTTTTCATAAATATTATATTTGTTACTTTCAAATGCATTCAGTTCGATTGAACAATGGTTTAGATCAGAGTTCAGCAACCTTTTCTTCAAAGTCTATCTATATATAATTTTTTAACCATAATTATTCTTATCATTTATATGCCTGCGTTGCAGCTAGTGTAGACTCGACCCCTGGTTTAGATTTACAATTCATTCTGTTATATAAAGAATTTCTTCACATTTCCATACGATCGGAAATTAGGCTTTATTACACTGGGAACAGCTAGTTATTATGTGGTTTTTTTGTAGTGATGAAACTTATGACAGCATTGGTAGATGTGGCTCTGTTGACCAGTGTCAACTGTGATAATTGCTTGAGGCAATATGAGGCAGAGAGGTTAAAGGGACGAGATAAACGTGCCAGTGAACGTCTCGAAGTCCTAGTTGCTAAACGTCAGGAACTCGAGGAGAATATGGAGGAGATTAAAAACATGCTCTCATATATGTTTAAGTCTGTCTTTGTGCATCGGTACAGGTAAAATGAAAATTTTCTTTTTGCTGTTATTCGAAGTGAAAACTTCTTTATCATCGTTGTGACTTAAAGTTGTTGAAACCGAATAGTGATAGTAAAATGAGACAAACACAAAATCTTAAGATTTAATGTGGACATGTAGAAAATGACCTGGGAAGCATTATACAGCAATATACATATGCCCGATTTCACCAACCTCCCCTAAGCTTTATATGTCTCTTGAGCACATATAGGGGCTAGTTAAAGGGATTGTTTCTTTAGTTAAGGGATTCCCTAAGTACATTTAGGGATCGGTTAAGGAGGCCCTCTCTATAGATAAGTAGGGATCCGTTAAAGGGACTGTCTCTATAGATAATGGGTCCTCTAACTATGTGATGCTTTAGGGAATGTTGGTGAAGCTCTTTCAACACAATTCGATGTTGTATATAAATACTCATCATTATCTTGAAGCCAAAGTTTTTGAAGGTTTCAATTGTGAATTGTACATAAGATTTTTTTGTTATAAATTTCATTGGTTAATTTGAATACTTTGTTCAATTTTCAAGCAGCTCTTCTGTAAATGAGCTTTTTGAAATGTGTCATTATTCTTCTAAAGCATTGTATTTGTAATAGGGATACATTGCCAGATATAAGAGCAATTACCATGTCCGAGATAGGCAATTGGATGGAGAAGTTTCCAGCTCATTTCCTGGATGATCTGTATCTTAAATATATCGGTTGGACTCTTCACGACAAGGTAGGTTAAAGGATTTTTTTTTAAAGAAAGTCATATGAATAATTAATGAATATTGTGTTACAAAATTATACATTCTAAAAAATAAAATAAATGTTATATTTTCCTTTTTATATGTGTCCCGTGTTTACTTAGATTTTGTGTGTAGATTGATTCAAGAATGGTTTACGGTTTGCCAAATTAAACTGTTAAATGTCTGATTTCTCTACAGTTTCATAGGGTAGCCTACTGATGATATGCACCGCCAAGTTTTTCTTTATAAAGAAGATAATTACGTACTTTATCATACTTTTCATTCCATCGCCATGCTTTTTGATGAAGAAAAACATCGTGAGAAAACTTGCATATCCAGGGAATAGGCTGTAGCATACTATATAACTGATTTACAAAATAGACTGATAAAGTTCTTATATGTTTTTGCAGGTGGGTGAGGTGCGGTTGCGATGTCTGCAAGCCCTGCAGCCGCTGTACGAATGCGAGGAGCTCAAAGGCAAGCTAGAGCTGTTCACGTCTAAGTTCAAGGATCGCATTGTATCCATGTCGCTGGATAAGGAAACAGAGGTGGCTGTACATGCTGTCAAGCTCGTAATCGCAATATTGAAGTAAGTTACTCATTTACAACATAACATTCAAATTGAAAAATTCTTTATTCAAGTAGGCCTTTACAGCACTTTTGAATCGGCAAATAAGGTTTCTCTCACACATTACTTTACAGAAAATACTTATTTTTTCCAGAATGACTTTTTTTATTCATTAGTACAATTCTTCTAGAATATCCAGTACATATATTTGTATATCTCTCCTAAAGCAAATAAAAATAAATCTATAGATCGATTTAGTATACTTTCCTCTGCCAAGAGATCAGTATCTATTGGGTGAAAACGCGGAGCAGTGCTAGTTGTTAATAAATTTCAGAACACTATAAACGTTGTGTACCACGGTGTTGAGAAATTAGCATTGTGACGTCACACGCACTCGGGTTTATTCCGGTAAAATTCAGTAATCGCTTCTGAAATGAATTTTTTGAAGTGAAACTTCTTTGCGGATGAAGATAAAATTTTTACGCGTGATTAGCGCCTCGAAGATGTGTAGGGTTTTTATGGTAATTCGTTTGAAGTTTAGGTAGTTTTAATATTTACAAATAACATGTGGCATTTTAATTTGCCACTCGTGATTTAATAAGTTAATACACTATTTTTCATAAACTTCAAATTCAAAAACAAAATTTAATTGATAAAATTCAATGACAATTAAATTCCTTACATATCTTCCATTTTCCCTCTCTCTAAGTTTCTGAAATGTAAAGTTTTGTATTAACAAGACTTAAAAATAATTTGTCACAGAAATATCACTTTTCACATGTGTATTTTGTATGCACGCACTTTTAAAAGTTTTGTTACCTGCTTATACGTGATCTTTAACATAAAAAAATGTTTTCCAAAAATGGTTAGGATGCACCCTGACGTGCTGACGGACAAGGACTGCGAGAACGTGTACGAGTTGGTGTACTCATCGTGGCGCGGCGTGGCGGCGGCGGCGGGAGAGTTCCTCAACGTGCGTCTGTTCCGTTGCGACGACGCGGCCGCTGCTCCAGCACGCTCGCGACGCGGCAAGCAACGTTTACCCAACACGCCGCTTGTACGAGACCTAGTACAGTTCTTCATCGAATCAGAGGTCAGACGAAAACCTTCGTTTTACTCCACTCCACCTGGAGTGATACTCAATAAGTCCCATTTTGAAATCACGGCTCATTAGGTAACTAAAGTATTATTTACTTGACGGCGCACAGATTGTTAATCGGTTTACAATCGAATCGGAGTTGACATTTTTGAGGTTGACAGCTGCCTTAACACCGAGCGCTGGGGTGGCGGCCATTATTGGTCCGGATTACATAGTGCGCACGCGCCCACGTGTACTGGTGGAATGATTTAAATCTAGCTATACTTTGTTTATTATCTAAAGTTATAAGTGTTGATTTATTATATTAAAATGAATAAAGCGGGAACTAATTGTATCGTGGAATATTTTATTGAAATATCCGACGTTGATGTCCTCGCCCGAATACCCACATCATGGCAGACAAAACCCAAGATTGAAACGCCACAACCAGAGGATCCGTCTTTATATTTATAAAACAGTACATAGTACACTATCAGTTCTCGCCAAATCGTATTCAAGTTAGGTTTATTATAATTACTTATATCCAGGTATCTATTGACTCATCACAATATCTCTGGAACCATAAGGCGTAGAGACTTGAATTTTGGTAGGAATATACCTCTTGCCGGGTAAAGGTTGGCCAAGAACGGATTTTACGAAATTCCACCTGCAAGGGGGGTTGCGGGGGTGTTAACTATTGACTCATCGCTATATCTCTGGAACCATAAGGCGTAGAGACTTGAAATTTGGTAGAAATATTCCTTTAGCCGAGTAGAGGTCAGTAGAGTAGGACTTTTAAATATCTTTATTATGATAAAATGTTAAGAACTTAAATGAATTTATTTATAAATCTATTGTTAGTTAACTTATGAGTAAGCAAATGCAAATTCTATTGACTTCTCGGTTGAAAAGTGTTTTTTTTTTATTTTGTCCATCTGAACATTTTATTTATATGAATTAATAAAAATACACGAGCTGTTTGAAGATTAAACAAAATATTTAGACCAAAGAATGTTAATTAATTTTTGGCAATAAACTGGATATCTTTATTTTTTTTTAATTGTCAGCTTCATGAACATGGTGCATATCTAGTGGATTCGTTAATAGAATCAAATCCAATGATGAAAGACTGGGAATGCATGACTGATCTTCTGCTGGAGGAAGCTGGTCCAGGCGAAGAGGCTCTTGACAACAGACAAGTATGTTTTTATATAATCCTTATATGTTACAAAACAAAGTCTTCAGCTACGTGTATAATCTTTTTTGTTTACTAGGAGTCCTCTCTTATCGAATTGATGGTGTGCTGTGTGCGGCAAGCCAGTACGGGTGAGCCCCCTGTAGGACGAGGCGCTTCCAGGAAACATCATCAGGTTCTCTCCAAGGAACAAGCCAAGGTATGTCTTCCCCATGCGTTCAAATATGAAGCTTTATTGAAACCATTAAGAGGGAAATTATCTGCCACTAAATTGCAAGTATGTGGTTGACGTGTACCAAATAAAAGGCATTCTGAGGAGAATCCGCAAAAAGGTTTACTATTGTTTTTGCTTCTTATCATCTTCTCATAAATTTGATCTTAAATATAGTTATTAAATATAATTCTTAAGTAACAATAAAAATTTAATTTTCGATTTAATCCTAAAAATTGAAATGAACATATCTTGTTTAGGTTGTAAGCGATGACCGAGCTAAGATGACTGCACATTTTATGGTGACGTTACCAGCCCTATTAGATAAGTTTGGTGCAGACCCTGAAAAGCTCACGAATCTCGTAGCGATCCCGCAGTACTTTGACTTGGAACTTTACACCACGCAACGTCAAGAAGGGGTAAATGAATTAGTTTTTATTACCTTAAAACGGCGAGTAATTTATATGGTCTCTTCAATTACTGAAAATATGACGGAAAATCGATTAAAATCCAATTTTCTTGAAGTGAAGCTTCTTTAGGCGTAAGAGGGTAAAATTTTTACGGATGAAACGCGTGACTAGTGTCACGAAAATGTGCAGCGTTTTTAATGCTAATTCGTTTTAAGGTTAGGTTGTTAAACATGTGGCGTTTTAATTTGCATAATTTAATATACCCTTTTCTAAATTTTTAATTCAAAAACAAGATTTCATTAATTATTTCAAATATTGGCAAAAAACACGTGGCATTTTTATTACACTTCGTCATTTGAGATTTCAATAAACTTTTTGTATTAATTTTCGACACTTCTAATATGTTAATGACAATTAAATTTATTAACAACCTAACATATATTCCTTTTTCCCTCCCTCTAAATCTCTGAATTGTAAAGTTTTAGATTTGTATAAATATAAACAAGACTTTACCAAAATAGTTTGCATAAAGAAGTTTTATTTAAATACTTTAAAAAATCACTGTGAATCCGCAAAAAAAATCTATTGTTACTTTTGAAGTTGGACTACTAATAATAGTCTGCGGAAGACCAACAGAAAAAAAACCTTTTTATTAAATAGGCATATTTATTACAGAGATAGATGACCAGACAGTAACTCAAAAGCTAGTTTATTTTACACTTTTGTACACAAATTTTTATTATACATCCCGAAAATACAAAAACTACGAGGCTATATAAATTGACATAAACGGCGGCCTTATCGCTAGGGTAGCCATTTCTTCCAGGCATTTTAATTTAGTGTGCTTCTTTTCTAAGTTATAACTACTACCAATTGTTATAGGCTATTTGTATAAAAAACTGAGAGCAAATATTTATCTTTTTATTTATTATTAAAATTTACAACATCTTAACTAATTAACATATAGAAAAACAAATTAACAAATCTTGTGCCAATTACAAATTTTTCTGTTTTCAATGTTTTATAGAGAGTCAAATTTAATAACACACACACGCAGGTGTGTGTGTTATTCAATTTAAGATAAATCAAATTGAGTTATATATTCGGGACTTTATTTTTGACTAATTTTTTAGTACGAGTAATTAAAATATTATTAATGTAAAATAAACGATACAAATAAAGAAAGTATATTCAAAATCGTCTTTAAACATAGCGTATGCTTATGATCACGTAAAATGTGTGTGTGTGTGTGTGTGTGTGTTTGTGTGTATGTGTGTGGTAGCGTGTGTATAGATGTGCGCATACATGTCATGCACGTATGATGGTGCGATGAATGGGATGATAACATATAAACTAATTATTTTGCTTATATGCGAATATTAACAAGCTCCTCTACCTCCTTGTAGTTAAGTTCTTTTAACCATGGTTTAGCCTTCTCTTTTAATTCGTAGTTTGTGAGGTTTTTTATTTTATATATCTTATTGATTTTAAGGCAGAGAATAGGAGCAAGACTATTGTATATTATAATTATTTAGGAGCCGATGACTGACAGAATTTTTACACTTGAAATAATTCCGTGGGTTTATCTGGAACATATAGACGAATAAAAGTAGTGACCACTTCAGGAGAATATATTTAATTGTCTCTTTTATATACAGAACTTAACGCTGCTACTGTCGAAGATTCGTGAGATTGTGAAAGTTCAGACTGAAGCCGAGGTGCTGGAGACGTGCGGACGTACGCTGGAGTTCCTTTGTAGTGAGCAGCACGCCGTGTATACACGGTGTAACGTGGCACGCGCTACAGTCACCGACATGTGCGTCAACCGATACAAGGAGGCTATCGACGAGTACCGCAGTCTCATTGAAGGAGTAAGTAACCGAACGACGTATAGACGTTCATTTATTGACAAATTTCTATATTGCATATTGTAAATGCTATTTATGAAACAATACTCTTAACTTTCTATCTCTGTGGAGTATCAAGAACGGGTTAAGTAGTAGTTATTTCTGTCGGTTTATGTAGTTTCACCCGCGTAAATACCGATCTCGTGGCACTGGAAAGTCTACTAAGTCGAACTATACATTTATTTTTGTTAACATAAAAGTTGTATTTAATAACTTCCTTCCAGATGATTAGATACACACTTACATTCATAGTTTAATTGATATACAGATTTTACTTAAAACGAATATAACTAATAAATTTTTAAATTCGTAACATCATTTACATAGACCATCAGACATTAGTAAATTTGATAATACCCTACAGATAATAAAAGTTTTTTTTAATCGGTTCTGTAATTATTACAGAACCGATTTAAAAAAACTTTTTTAGCTTGGATTTTTATAAATTGTAAAAAATAAAATCAAAAATTTTAAATATAAAACTTTCTTCTATGATATTAGAGAAGAGATTTATTTGTGATACTTTATTGTCACATAACTTTCATATATACAACATTTAACACTGGAGTTCGACTCGGGATACATTATTTTCTTTTGATTGAGATTTTTTAATATCGTTACATTTTTTGAATGTCTGATTTTAATAAATAAAAAAGTATTTTGCAGGTATTGAAATGGTCTTTAATAATATATTTAATAACGTTGGATAAGGATTAATACATAGGTATGAATAATATGGTTTGATTATTATCGACACTTAAAAGTAGTTAAAGTGGCATAACTACAGTAGTTGGAATTTTTCGTAGATATTAATACGTTGTATAATATTGTAGAACATCTGTAATAGTTTTCTTTTGTTTTCCACAGTTTTTTTTTGTTTTCCACATTGAGTTACAATAATGCATTTTTTCTTAAGGATCCCTATTTTTTTAGAAAGTAATATAGCCCATGTCGCTCAGTGAAAATGCAACTTTCCAATGGTGAAAAACATACACCCATACATACATACAAAAACACAAACATTTCCTCTTTAAAATATTACTTTAGTAGCAATGAAAGAACAGTTTTTGTAACTGCAAACTTCCTTATTATGTGGTTAATGAATGAAGCTAAGATGAAACGCGCGGCTATAAAACATACGTTTCAGTTAAGTCAGCTTTTTTTGACTAAAGGAGCGAGGGAGTTATACTTGTAGTTAACGGATCACTGCTATATTTCTATTATGCTATTATCGAGCTGCTATGCTATCTCTGCGCGTATGCTATTTTTGCACATGCCACTTCATTTAATATTATATCAAACATGACTTCTACAGGGCGAGACGCCAGATGCTGACGAGGTTTTTAATGTCATCAACTCTTTGCGCAAAGTGTCCATCATGTATATGTGTCACAATCTCAACGACACTAATATATGGGACTCCCTTTTCGAGGATCTCCCCAAGTGCGTCAAACAGAACGAGACCCAGATGCCGACACAGGTACAAACTTACTATTTTAATACTTACTACTAGTTCATATTTTTCCTATGTCATAAGTTTGGTGTTGAAATTGACTTTTTTTTGAAGTAAAACTTCTTAAGGCGCATGAGGGTAATTTTTGGGATTAGGGATGAAAGGCGTGATCAGCGTCACGACGATGTTCAGCGTTTTTATGCTAATTAATTTGAACGATAAGTAGCTTTAATATTTACAAGTAACATGTGGCATTTTAATTTGCCACTCGTCATTTAATATACTATTTTTCATAAAATATAATATATTTCATAAATTCTCTTTTTAAATTATAAATTCCAAAACGAATTTAATTAATAATTTCTAATATTGACAAAAAACACGTGGCATTTTTATTTAAAATTAGGTAGGTATATTGTAATTTTCGACACTTAATATTTTAATAACAATTAAATTCCTGACATTTCCTTTTTCCCCTTTCTCTAGGTCTTGGAAATCTAAAGTTTTCTTCTTATTCGCATCACTCTTGACATCGTGGTCGTGATTATCATGTTCCAGCGTGTTCGGTAGTAGACAGTACCCGCTCGACTTTCCCGCCATCTTTGCTTGCTGGTCGTTAAACGGACACGTTCATATACTGGAGCGTCCATCGCAGCCTTTACTTGATCCGTCCATCGCATTGGCGAACTCCCTCGCGGTGTTGTGCCTTCTACTTTCCCCTAAAGTTTTAGATTTGTATAAATATAAACAAGACTTAAAGATTTGTTTGACTAAAAAGTTTCACTTCTGGCATGTGTACTTTGTACGCACACACTTTTAATTTTAATATTGTTAGTAATAAACTCTTTAAAATAATATTTCTATTTCTTGTATTGTCTTTGGCTTATAATAGTGTATTGTCTCTGTTGTCTTTAGGCATTGGTTTACGTGGTCCGTTCGTGTTTCTACTCCGTGCTGTGGTCGTTGCACGAGCTGGAGGAGCGTGGCGCAGGAGAGGAAGCATTGGGAGCACTTCGGGAGCGACTGCACGCCTACACCGCCCACTGCAGAGACATAGTAGCTAATGGCATTACGCCGGAGCTGCGGGAGGAGGTAAGTATCAACGATATATAATAATGTATAATGATGAATAAATCAATGATGTTTAATGACAGTTCAAAGCGTATACATATTAGAAAAGTTGTTAAATGTACATAAAAATATTGAACATTTTAATAAAACGAGTGAATGTACCTCATATAACTTAAGAAATAAAAATAAACTTGTTAAAAATTCTAGTTGGCTGCATAAAATTAACAACTCATTTAAAGGCAACTTAATTGTGGGAGTTTTTATAGAAATGTATACAAATTTCTATAATGAACTCCCACAATACGATCTAGAGATGTCGCTTAATAAATTTAAGGTCTTTGTTAAAAGAAAGTTGATTGAAAGTTGCAAGATTACTTAAACGTAGGTAGGGAGTAAACTAATTTTTCTGATTTAAATTTTAATATAATAAACTTATATGATTTTGTAATGATGATAGTAAAAAATACATAATACCCGACTGAGATTTTTGTGGGCTCTTTTCAGGACAGGGTGCGAAGGAACCCTCGTGGCTTTCTTTAATACTATCATTAGACGTACATTGGAATTAGTATGTGGAAAAAAATTAAATTTGACAATTTAAAATGCTGTAATAGGCCTACTTGAATAAGGAAAATTTGAGTTTGATACTAATTTTGACTATCAAGGGCGTTCGGATCGTTATGACCATTCTCTCTAATGTGAACATTTTTTTTGGTTTTCTAGAGCCGCATCGATTCACCTTAGAACTGTCATGATGTTATCTGAATGAATTATTGAACTTGAATATTTCGTCTCGTGTAGGCGTACACTAGCATCTGCGACTTGTTGATATTCTTCGCGGAGTCCCCGGGTGGCGGAGCCCGACGGCTGTCACTGGAGCCCGACGCGGCCCTGTGCGACCTGCTCAACGCCTTCGTACAGGAGTTTGTGTTCGTGCAGCACAACTACGGTAACTCGTTGTTTGAATACTTACGGTCGGTCGCTAGTGAAAGTGTTCCTTTAACGAAATATTTCGTTAACTTATTAGTTGAAAGAAAATTTTATGAAACCTTTTGTTTGTAGTAACAATACAAAAAGTGTTATAATGATTCTTTTAGTGCTAACAGTGATCACATCAGGTGGTAACTGATACAGGCTAAAATGGTATCCACCAACACTGTCCGATATGAGTTTTAAGGTCAAAACTGTTCCAAGCTGAGGTTGGTCTCGCAGGAGATGCCGTATTTCCAATAGGGTTAGCCCACTTAAAGGCTCGCCCTCCAATTAATAAAGGTCTTTAAGAGATTGGCTCCTTTCCTGATTACACTGTAAAAACCAGTAGGGCTAATAGCTAAAGACACTTCGAAAAACAATGGTTTCCATGCATCATTATACCGGAACGCAAATGCTTAGCGGCACGTATTTCCCGGTAGTAACTAGCTAAGGCCGAAGCCTTCCACCAGTTCAAATCTAGACATTAGAATATGCAATTTCCAAAATTTGCCTTACCGGGAAGCGAACTCGGAACCTCTAGTAGGTGTTCTGTGATAATTACGCTAGCAAAGTCGTCTACTTCGATTGAGTCACACTACGAATTACGAACTCGACTAAGTTTGTTGTGAGTTCTTTCCAGGAGATGGTGAGAGGCGTTTTAGACTTTAAGTCCCTCTGACATCATCACTAGTTGTGATACCAGACAGTATATTTAAAACTTCAAACATTATTATGAAGATTCGAAATGATTAAAAATCTACCTGAATGAAGAATTTTAATTTCATTGGATTTGAAATATAACTCTACATAATATTGATTTATTCTTGACTTTTTTAGTACAATATTTTATATAATGTGGCGTTCAATAAATATTAAATATTTAGGCCGTCCTTCTACTGACGGGCTCAATGTACATATACTTCTTTAAACAAGTGACTCATATGAGACCTGATACGGGAAAAATAAACCTTAACCAATTCCAACAAAAGTCAGTAGTACAAGAATAAGAAACCGATATTTTTTTTCTATGAAATCTTGACTAAACTCTGCCGCAACGTCGAACGAGTTCGATGTTTTTTTTAGTTGGATTCAGAAATGGTTTAGTTTAATAATTCGATCCAATTAACAACAGATTACGTCGTATTTCCATGGTTATGTGAACTGCGTGGATGGCATCTCAGGGAACAGCTACTTTTATAACATTTTTCTGTTATTACATAACAGTAGCCAATAACCTGGCTAACCAAACCACTATTACGTTCCAGAGTTCAATTCGGGGTAGAGCAAATTTAGGAAATTGTCTAATTTGATTTGTGGAGAGCTTAAAGCGTCGCTAGTACTTTTGTATAGGTTAGCGCATTACCAACTTAAAATGACATACATCACTTATCGTTAGGTGGTCGCCGCTGTCAACATGAATTCAATAAAAAAAACTTATATATAGTTCCGTTTGTCTATCTCTCTCACTTTGCTCGTTTCTCGATTCTCTAATGTAAACGAAAGGATATTTGTATTTCGTTTGACCATATATGATGATATAATCACATATTCTATAGTTTTAATATTTATGTTCTCTTAATAAAAGATCATATTACCTGTTTTTTTGCCATTCGAAGCGTCTAAATCATGAACCCGTTGTGTTGTCCATCCATCTTATTCATAGCGATATCATAGTTTTAAATATTTTATTTTTGATGTAACAACACGTGGTTGGAAGGGGGATCAAATTTCGCTTGGAAAGTTTCCCATAAATCGGGTGGAGCACGTGTCTTTGCACGTTGCAAAATGATCGAATCCAGGCTACTGTGAACTGGTGAACATTTGGTCCGCCTGACTCTTTGGCACCGTACAAGTCACGTCGCCGTGATTGTTGTCGTCGGTGCAAAGCCACGTACGTAGGGAGTTGTAACGATGAGAAAAAAATATGCATTATTTTCGTTACACCGGCCGGGAGCTAAGACGAAAGAGATAACGCGCGTTCGAAAGGCCCGTGCGGCGCGTAACGTGCGTGTGTTTGTTGCATGTCACGCCTCGCGTGCGGCGCGCCGCGGACCCGCCGGTAAGCAGTCGCTCTCCGCACTCCGCTCGCACTCTCACGGCGTATTTTACCTTAGTAATGCCGCGGCCGGCGAGGGTGGTCGGAGCCGCGCCTCCATAATGCATATTTTCGTCTCGATCCGAGCCGCCGCGCGGTCCCGCCTGACATTACTAAGGGAAAATTGTCGCGCCCGCTTCTTCGTTTGCGATCCGAAATCGACCGCGAAGCGTGTCGCGTCCGATCCCTTCGGGTCGAGTGGGGGCGGGCCCGGGCGAGGTTCGCCGGCGGTTTCGGGTCGTCATTTATTTTATTAACACTTCGAATTCGTGATTTCTTAGCATGTTGCCGTCAGTGCGTTGGATGATTAATTTACGTTGCGTACTTCATCGTAGTATTTGTTTTCCGCATATCTCTCTTAACATCGGTTGAGGTCATGTCATTCCTTCCGGAGACTCGGAACTAAAGCTTGGGAAAATAACAATGTCTCTGCATAATCTCGTTCGATCTCACCGAGTCTAACGGAAATCTCTGTGCACTAATTTTGCGATGACGAACGGATACATTTGTACGCTTGTTATTCCTGTGATAGTAGTTTTTATTTTAGTGTGATGCATGTTTCACATAACGTAATCTAGTTGCGTGAGATGTATAGCGTTGAATCACCGCTGATGAATCAATTGGATCAATTGACTCAATCATCGGATCGTGCTTCTGACTAGCGAGTGTCGCAGGACACTTCGATTTCTTTGCTTTTTACAATGACGCACAATGAACTGGTTTCTGGGCGTCATTGATGTCATCCTTTAAGAAATGTTTGTTTTGGTAAATTAATAAAATTGATTCGCCCAGGGACAAGTTTCTACTGTACGTTTGTGACTTTGGTGCGACATGTTAGAGCGGTATTTGGGTGTGTCTTGCAGACGGTCAAGATGAGAGACGTATTGAGGAGCTCCACAAGCGGCGTAACTTCCTGGCGGCCTACTGCAAGCTCATCGTGTACAAAGTTGCGCCCATTCGACGTGCTGCTGACGTATTCAAACACTACATTAAGGTACTATAGTGAAACTTGTATAAGTTTGCCCTGGCTATGTGGTAAACTTCTATAACTGATAAATTTATAAAACCTCTATAATGAAAAACTTTTGTTACTAAGACTATAACATTTTAGTCTCTCACATTGGGCTCGCTATAATTAAGACAACTGTCATGTTAACCTGCCTACATGGGAAACTGGTTAATTGAAAATTCTTTGCATAAAAATAAACGTAAACAAAAACAACATTCTTATAGTAAAAAACAACTTAGCCCGCCATTGTAGCTTAATTAAAAACGAACAATTTTTACTTCAATTATTAAATACAATATTCTTCTGAACGACGGGCGAACATCAAACGTTATGACCTTAAATACAAAAAAGAAAACTTCACTTTTAAATTTATTTCTGGACGACAGGGCAGAAGGAAAGCGCAAATATTACTGTTGTTGTTTTTACTATGTAACTTAAGAATTTTTTCATAATTACTCACCTTTTAAATCGTTGAGAAAGGTATGCTTATGGTTTGGGCATGTAGAGAGAATGAATGGAAGGAGAATGACAAAAAGGATTTATGAGTCAAGAGTGAATGCAAAAGTTGGAAGGGAAGACTAAGGCGAACGTTCCTGGATCAAATCCAGGACTCAAATCCAGGACATTTTAAATAAGGGCCAAGTCAAGAGTACTCTAAACCGACGAACTTTTATGAAAGGTTTAATGAGAATGGAGATATGCAAAGATCGTGGCAAGTGGAAGGATGTTGTCTACCTACCGCTATGGGAATGAGGCGTGATGCTATGTATGTATGTTAAATCTTCCCTGGACTTCAAAAAATAATTGAAAACCAAAATTAGTTTATTAACCTTGCTATTAAATTAGCACAACGGTTAATCTTAAATATTCTATTTAATTTATTATAATCATTCGCAGTGCTACAATGACTACGGGGACATCATCAAGGCGACGTTGAGCAAGGCGCGCGAGATCAATAAGTTGAACTGCGCGCTCACCATGCAGCTGGCTATGCAGGCCTTGTTCAGCGATCTCATACAGCGACTTCCTACCCCCAGTCGTACGCTGCCAGAGTTCCTCGAGTTAAAAGTACATCTTTTAATACAATTTATTTTAATTATATAAAACTAGCTAACTGCGTGTGCGTGCGACGCTATTAAATCACTTGAATACAATACACATATACTATAGTGATTTTGGTATATGAAATTAAAAGTGCGTGCGTACACAAAGTATACATGTCAGAAGTGAAACTTCTTTGGCAAAGTAAGTTTTAAGTCTTGTTTATATTTATACAAATCTAAAAGTTATATTAAATGACGATTGGAAAATGAAAATGCTACATGCTATTTGTAAATATTAAAACTACATAACCTTCAAACGAATTTGCATAATCACATGTTTCATCCGTAAAAATTTTACCCTCATGCGCCTAAAGAAGTTTCACTTAAAAAAAAAAATTATTCTACATTGAACATTATAAAAATTTAAATGACTAAATAGATTTAAATATTGTATTTATTTTAATTGTTGTGATTAATTAACCTGACATTATATAATGTGTTTGTATGATGCAATTTAACGTAAAATTAAAATTAAGACGCCAGCTGTTACATTTTAGGTGTAAGACCTATTCATGTACTGAGATTCTTGCAAATAAATATTATTAAAAAAAACACAATTATCAAATACGAATAAAAAAAATACAATTATCCATAAACAAACATAAAGTATTATAAATAAAAATAAATTTAGTACATATATACAATGTAGAAAAGATCTGTACCTCAGCAATTGCTATATGTCCGAACTAATAAGCCTGCACAGCGCTGATATTCAGCTGCGGCCTATAAAATTTTGTTTGATTATGATGATTTTATAATACATCTTTTAAATAATTGTATAATATCTGTCGCGCCCTTTTCTAAAATACTTTTTTTTTTGGCTTGTTGGTTTGTTTGGATACAGACAATGAGATTCTGTTATCGAGTAACTGGCCGACTCAAAACTGTTATTGGGTTTTCTGTCAGCAAATTACCTTAATTAATTAATTTATTTATTGGTAATCCAACAGTGTTTTAACAAGTTGTTACATAAAATAATATACTTAGAATAAGGCCAATTACGGATTACACAAATTACTATATAATATTTGGAATGACAGAGTAGATATTAAGAAGTAAGAATTTAGAAACAATGAAAAGAAAAACTGAGATATTCGCTATATACTTACAAAGAGTTAGTGAGTGTTATGTACGTGTGAGTGGGTATGTAAGACAAATACGCTCACACTCACTCATGTGAGTGTATTTCGGAGTTAATTTGTATTTGTTGGTGAAATTTAGTCACGTAAGAAGAATTAGTGTCTGTTTTGTTAAAAACTGGTATGCTTGAAGTTGCGAAATTAAATGTGTGCTACGAGAGTGAAGGAACATAAAGTATGTGTGTTAATGCATACACTTGTGTACTATAATATCTTCTGCGCAAACTAGGTAATCTTTACATGATGTTCGGGACCGTGATCATAGTTCAGTCAGGAAAAGAAGATAATTATTATTATACACACATTTTTTTAAAAGGTTTTCAATTGGTATAACGCAGGAGCTGGCGAAGCGTTTCGCGGTAATGTTCGGACTGGACGCTGTGAAGAATCGTGAAGCGCTGACTGCGCTGCATCGTGCTGGCATAGCTTTCGCAGCGCTTGAAGGGCCCGGGCAGGCGCCACACGTTCCACCTCCTAACCTTCTGTTCCTCGAACCGCTGGCAGAGTTCTCCGGGAAGCTACTGCGCCAGGATAAGCGCACTGTGCTTAAGGTATGCTTATTTTTTTAACACCGGAAATTAGCGCTTTAGGAAACTGTCTTGATCGTGAAGGATTACAGTCAAGAAGGCATCGGTCCCGACTAAACTAGACTCCACCAGTAATGAAAAATAATATATGTTCTAATACATGTTACGTTTATTTTATATCACATGATTTTGGATTAGACATCGATCGATAAGTGTTCGTTTTTAAATTGGTTTTACACTCCAATTTATCCTTAAAATAAGAACATGACAAAATGTGTCTTATATTAAGAAATAACAAAGTTAACACAAAAAAAAGGTCCAAAATAGTTTCGTGCGTGTCATTGTTTTGATATTAATATTTTTTTCTTCTCATTATATACACATTGTTTCAATTAATTTACAGATATTAAAATAAATGACAAGAAAAGTTATATATGAAAAGGCATAGAAATCTGTTTCTGACACCTTAAGCAAATTTATATAAAATGGGTTGTCTCTAAAGTCTGATTATGCACGAGAATGTTACTGCCTCATTGGTCTAGTGGTTAGAATGTTCGGCTACAGTTATGCGGTCCTGAGTTCAAGTTCCGGGTCGGGCCAATTCAAAAATCAATATTGAGTTTTCTCCTAAGATTTTCTTCAATATTTCCCTGAAGTTGGGGAGTTGGCGATGTGCTCTACCCCCGTGCCTCGGAGAGCACATTAACTGTGCCTGCCTCTCTGGTGGTGTCGGACGCCCGTCACATCGGACTGTGAGAGTGAAAAAAAAGAGAGAGCACTTGTGTGCTATGCTTGCCAATCCGCAGTGGAGCAGCGTCGCTTGCACACTCGGTTCGGGTGAAACTTGACAATAAGTCATAATTTTTCGGTTGCGCAGCCGGCGTTGCAACGTTTTATACGACGTTATCACGAAAAAAAATTTTTAATATATGTTTGTCCGTCAGTTTGCCGAGTCGCGTTTCTCGGCAGTGCAATGGGGGGAAGAGTGGGCGCCGCTCTTGGCCTACAGGCACTCGCTACTTACGGACGCGCCGGACGAGCGACCGCCTCCAGCACGACGGCACTACACACGACGACACCGTGAGTCTCCACTTTTGATTCTTAAACAGCGCGCCAAAAGAAGTGACAACTTCTTTTGGCGCGCTGTGTACTTTTTTATGTTGCACTTTATTGATATATTATCCATTTAAAAATAAACCATAATGGCTTATTAGTGAGACCCATGGATTCTTGATTAGAAAATCGTGGATTTGAATTCTGGGCAGGTACCGTTAAGTTTCTCTTTATTAAAATAAAACTTACTTGCTTGATTGCTCTTCTCAATCTATCGTTGTGCAAATATTCTTAATTTACTGGTGTTGACTGCTTCATTGGTCTAGTAGTTAGCATGTTCAACTACAGACATGAGGTCCCGTGTTCGAGTCGACGGCCCAATTCAAAATCGATATTTAGTTTTCTATTAAGATTTTCTTGACATTTGTCCGAAGTTAGGAAGTTGGCGGTGTGCATCGCCTCCGTGCCTCGGAAAACAAGACGTCGGTTCTGCATCTGATCTCTCTCCAATCGAGTCGGATTCCCGTCACATTGGACTATGAGAGTGCACTTGTGTACTGTGCCTGCCAATCCGCAGTGGAGGCGGGTGGTGGGTCTACGCTGTAAAAACCCTCTCTCATATGAGTGAGGAGGCCTGTGCCCAGCAACGGGACGTTAAATTGCTGCTATTTACATTTACTTATTATAGTGTTTCACAACTTAGGGTCCACACCCCACAAGGGGCAATTCAAAAATGGACTCGACTCGTCTTTAACCCTTTCGCTGTGGATTATTTAAAAACAAATCAATTTTGAGAGGTTTAAAATGATGTATGGGGGGGTATGACCTAAAAAAGGTTGAGAAACACTGATTTACTATGTAATTTTGCACTCTCGCGGCCTTGTATGTAAAATAGAATGGATTTGATGTGAATCTTCATTGCAGGTGGACAGAATGAAGAAGAGGAAGGGGACGACAATGTTGAGTCTGACCAGGAACACCCTGGGTGAGCGCACAAACAAATAGTCGTAGTACTTTTGTAGTGTATTTCATATATCAAATTAGCCTTTCGGGTAGTTATAATACCTTTTCTCTATATCGAATGTTTAATTATAAAGTGGCATACTACGAAAACGAAAATAGACTTAATCCTGACGTTAAAAATACATAATTTATTGGACTAATTCTTATTAAGACGTTTCTTATGTAGCATTTTATAAAGTCGTTATTATTTTATATTTGAACAATAACGTTGCAATTCTAAGCTTCTATACTAATATAATATATGTGAAATTAACTACTCCCCTCTGTCTGTTCTATAATTGACTCAATAAAGATTATTATTATTATGAATACTAATAAGATTTGAAGGGGTGAAAGTTTTTAAAGAAATATAAAAATAATTTCGATGTATTACAAATCATTAAAAATTTACATGTGTTTTGCTAATACAATAAGAATTTTTAAAAGGTATAATTTTGAAAGGTCTGTTCTCAAAATTGGTTTTAAATATATATAATTTCCTCAAAACTATTAAAAGTCTGCAAATACTTGATGCAATATATTATGCACTTAATAATAAAAATAAAAGACAACTTCTTGTTCCTGACTGAATTCACTGAACCTTCTTTACCGGAGTTATATGTCACCTATGCCCCTTGCTGCGGAGAAACATCTGGTGAAGATACACGAAATAATACTTCATTTTCTTTGTAAACAATAATTGCACTGCGAAAATATTAGCTGTTATTTATAGGACTGAATTTTCGTTCTGAATTATTCTTGAATCCATCTGAACACGGAATTTCATCGAAAACTATCCTAACGCCTAAGAGTTCAGTGACAGAGTGAAAAATGTATATATATACATATCGATAAAATATGTTATCCTCTATTAATTACTACTAGGCGTTGTTAAAGAAAAAGCTTTCATTCTGATAGTAGGTACCTGAGGAACTTAAAAAGTAGTACGTTGACGAAGTTGCTGACAATTGCAACTAGTTATCCACAAATATTTTTTTTTTGGCTTATGTCACTTTGTCATTAAGTATGCGATTTGTTGTAAATGAGACATTCTCGCCATTTGAACGATTTTCGAAATTAACTGTATACGATACCGTAATATTGTTAGAATTAAATGGAATTTATTGTATAATTTTATTGTTTTGTATCTGATATTTAAACGATGTTTGTTCGCAAAAACTTTGCTTTCGCTTAAAAGCACACCACAGAAGAGAAAACCTCATCAAGGCGAAGTTAACATCACTTTTTTTATTCTGTATTCGTAAAGTAGTAACGTCAACAACATATTTACAATTGTGTATAAAGTATAATGTCAATAATATATTATCAGTAGTGTTGTTTTAAATAAAGAATTAAAATTTAGTAGTGATGTGTTGACTTAAGCTCTAACAAGCGCTACAAAACTGATCGTGACGGCTTAGTCTCATTCAATACCGTCACAATCAATTGCCCAGCGCGCCCAACGAAGTTCTCGCTACATTGATATTGCGGACAAATATCGTACCACGGTATTTTACATACATATATGTATATATTATGTATAGTTTATATGTCTATAAAGTAGTCAAATGAAATTTGAAGACATATGAATATTGATTAATATTTTAAGTGTTTTACCTGTGTATATTCTTGTAGTGTACATTAAAACTACTATATATCTATCTATCTACTTAACATTCAATATTATATAAAACAATAGTTTTAGATTGAAATTATAAAGCTCCTTAAAGAAGTAAGATTTCGGGTCCTGAGTAGTGTTGGGTAGGACATGATTTCGAAAATGGGTTTTTAAGAGTAGCCTCTTTTTTGCACTGAGTCTGTACAAGATCCCACTTCAATTGGAAGTGGAAACGTCTTTTTTTACTTTCGGTTTTAGCCTTTTTTTAATAAACAAATGCAGATAAAAATAATTTTACTGCAGTTGATTTAAGGTACACTATTCAATAGCGTTATTGTTTTG
Source organism: Elymnias hypermnestra (assembly GCA_015832385.1). NCBI lineage: Eukaryota > Metazoa > Arthropoda > Insecta > Lepidoptera > Nymphalidae > Elymnias > Elymnias hypermnestra. The sequence continues at coordinate 2,202,223 of JACTOM010000891.1, forward strand.
TAATGTGCTTTAAATTGGAGAAATAAGGTTTCATATTTAACTAATATTTGTATGAGGTTTTAATCTTGCTATCTCTCACACCCTATATTCTATACTCTAATTTACTGAAGCAGAAAATCAGAATATAAAATTGAGTTAAGTTTGACATATATAAGACTATGTCCTACCTAATACTTTAATTACATTTAATACAGAATCCTATTGTCATTCTTAACATAAATGCCTACTACTATCGTTTTTTTTTCATAATTTCCATTCACAGCTGTATATCACAGTTGTCACTATGTTTAGTTGTATTGTAAAGATTTTATGGTAATTTATTCCAATGGATACCTTTTAAACGGGATACGGTTATGTATATGTATATTGTTAAAAATATAGTAGTAGTTAAAAACATTTTTTTGTAATAAAAATATTTGTAAAACTATTGTAGTTGTCATTTCATATATTATCTCATCAAGTAGTTATATTGGGTTCGATGCTGATTTTGTAAGACGGTATTTAAAAGATAAGTTATTTATTACTGTACTATTTTTGTACTGATATGTTTTCTTAATTGTCATGTTTAAATAGATATATTTTCTATTAAACCCAACACTGTCTTGAGAATCCCATTTTCATTTATTACATATATGGCTACAATATTCGTATTTCTTTCATGACTTCTATTTACAGCAGTATCTCAGTCATCGCTGTGTTGTTTAATGTATGTTGTGTATAACGATAATTAATGGTAATTAATTATAATGGATACCTTTTAAACGGGCTATGGTTATGTTTATGTATATTGTTAAAAATAAAGTAATAGTCAAAAACATTATCAATAATAAAAATATTTGTAAAACATTTGTAGTTATCTTTTCATATATTATCTCATCACACTTTAACTACATATATACGTAGACTGCCCCTACGTATAAAGAATCTAATATAAAATCTATTTTTGTAAGACATTTGAATGATAAATTATTTATTACTTTACAATTTTATGTTTAGTGTGGACTTTCCCAATAGTTGTCATTTTCATTATAGAACATTATAGATACTTTTGAAATAATTGAGTTAAATTTATTTCAACAATGAAACAAAGTTGCACTTTGCTTTAAGATAGATTTTGCTCTAAACCCTATGTTATTTACATAATTTCTTTTCAACCAATCGCTAAAGAAACCCAAATGACTCCCAAAAGAAAACTTCTTAATCCAATCAAATTCCACTAGGATGCAAAGACATTGGCAAAAAGACAACTTAACTTATTTAAGAGAAGATTAACTTGTTAAACACAATAGTCAAATATCTCATTCTGTTGATTAAAATTGATTGGATATCTTTTAATCACTAAACCGAAGTTACACTTCCGAAAAGACATAACTACTCCCTAAATATTAGACTATAAATCCTAATGGCAGCTGTATAATTAACATTTATTTATTTTAACCAGGAAACAAAATCACCTTGAGAAAAAGACTCGTAAAAGAACAATTACTTCTGAATCTAGTTCTACCTGCGCAAAGTCTATTACTCCTATGAGTTCAATGATATCGGCATCGCAAAGGTCTAGTGATAGCGCCGATAAAGAATCTTCTGGAACATCTATTCAACGGAAGAGGAAATATTCGGATACTAGCGAAGCTTCAGGTATCTTCTGGTTGAAACGCTCAGTTGGTTCTTCTACTTTAATTTGTGGCTTTGAGAGGTGCCATTAGATTAATTTTTGAAGTGAAACTTTTTTAGTCGCGTGAGGGTAAAGGTTTTTACAGATGAAACTCGTGATTAGCGTCACAAATATATGCAGCGTTTTTATGCTAACTCATTTGAAGGTTAGGTAGTTTTAATATTTACAAATAGCACGTGGTATTTTAATTTTCCACTCTTCATTTAATAACTTAATATACTATATTTCCTAAAATATCAGATAAAAATGTTTCATAAATTATGTTTGCTAAATTTTAAATTCAAAAACAAGATTTAATTAATAATTTAAATTATTGAAAAAAACAAGTCGAATTTTTTTTTACAATTCGACATTTGAGATTTAAATAAATTATTCGTATTAATTTCCGACATTTAATATTTAAATGACAATTAAATTCATTACATTCCTGACATATCTTCTCTTTTCCCTCCCTCTAAGTCTCGGATATGTAAAGATTTAGATTTGTATAAATATAAACAAGACTCAAAAATTTGTTTGCCAAAGAAGTTTCATTTCTGACATGTGTACTTTGTACGCACGCACTTTTAATTTTATTGCTGATTAGGTTAGCGTTTGACTATGTTCTTACCAGATGTTAAGTAATCGTACAGTCTAAAATGAACGCTAAACAGGTAAGAGGTTATTTACCTCTTATGGTTTTTACATAGCATCTTACCAGACCGAAATATTTGTTCTTGGAATTCGTTCGTTCCCGTACGAATGGTGCTGATATTTCAGTAATTGGGATTTTGATAAAAAAATTGATTATTGTTATGTATTCTAAAACTCGTAGAAAATTCATTTAAGCTTGTGAAAACCCACCGTCTGTATTCTTGGCGACCATTGGTTTCTGATATATTGATGAACAAATAATTCCGATAGCTCAGCAAGAATGGTTTATATCGTATTACAGTTGGCAGCAGTGTGGGGTTAAAGTAACAGGCGATCAGCAGAACAGCCAAGGCCGATAAGGTGGTGCCTATTGCACACATCAGCTGTTTGATAAAACCACATATTGGTTATATTTTATATTATAAATGGAGCAGTGACAGGGGACAAATTCAACAGAGCGCTTCTGAGGCCTATACAAGTATGCTTGATATATGACAAATTAATGTACTGATAACTACTTTTTTTTGTAATAAAACTACTAAATGGTTGTTTATTTCGTTTGTCAAATTCCTATTATTTTTATAAAGGTTTTAGGTATTTGAAAAGATTACTGATATTTTTTATTATACATCATATCATATCGAATCGAAATCGATATTTCTAACTATATCGATGTTATCGATATTATTCGAAAATATCGATATTATATATGTGAAAACCGAAATTTTTCTTTCACTGTCCATTTCTCTTCTGCTAGTCCTTAAAAAATTTGGAAGTGAAATTTTAGGCGCATGAAGGTAATTTTTTTATGGACGAAAGGCTTGATTCTTTAAAGGTTAGGTAGTTTTAATATTTACAAATAACATGTGACATTTTAATTTGCCACTCGTCATATAATACACTATTTTACATAAAATATAAAATAAAAATATTTCATAAATTCCCTTTTCTAAATTTTAAATTTAAAAAATTAATTAATTAATAATTTCTAATACTGTCAAAAACACGTGGTATTTTTATTTACGAATTGTAAATAAAACTGCCACGTGTTTTTTTGACACATTTGAGATTTCAATAAAGTATTTGTATTAATTTTCGACACTTAATATTTTAATGACAATAAAATTTATTCTCTCCCTCTAAGTGTCGGAAATCTAAACTTAGATTTCTATAAAGTTAAACAAGACTTAAAAATTGGTTTTCCAAAGAAGTTACACTTTTGACATGTGTATTTCTACGCACGCAATTTTCAAATCAAATCAAATAAAATTAGCATCAAAAAGCACTTTTGAATCGTCAGTAGTCTGTCCGTTGGTAACTAATCTACCAAACCGATCTTGATTCCGCTGAGGAGAAACCGACAAGAAACTCTACGGTTACCCTTTTAATTTCGCAGATAACATAGAGCATAAATAACGGCGCAAAACAAAGACGTTACACAATTAGAAGTCAACCGAGCTATATGTTCTGACTAATATCCCATTTAGCATAGATAGGTGATATTATAAGGTGGACTGGATATATAGCTAAAGAGAAACGTGGCTGCTTGCCAGTAGTATACAGGCACATTTGATGTTTTAGTTTGAAGGTTTTGGTTAACCCTCATAAAAGAAGACGAGAAATTACAATATTTTGAAATAATTTATAAAATAAGAGTTTCATAAGAAACTTTATTAAATTTTTAGATCTATAAATTGAAAAGATTCTGGCAAATTCGCTTTTTTCGGCCTTCGAACTGTATATAACGCCTTAAGAAAAACAGTTCGTATAATCATAACTCACGTATATTTTTTTATACGACATAATACAAAATATCTCTTAGATTATTTAATATAGATTTATCTTTGAACTGGACTACATTCCACCTTTCTTTTCTTTCTACAGAGTACTTTTTTTTGTTACTTAGTTAAAAATCATGACGTAAATGTAAAATGACAAAATTGTGATATTAATTATATAAAAGTCTTCATAGAATGTTTGCGCAACAAATGTTATATATATAAACAATCAATAACTTGGCTTATATTAAGTGGAAATCGCGAAAATCTAAGCAATTATAGTACAAAATCTTAAGATATAGTATAAAAATTAAACTCTTCACAGAGTAGCTTCGTGGACAGAGTAAGCGTGACATATTACGCTACAGATATTAGAGTCATGTGGGGCAAGTGAGCGTACTTAAGGTTTTAAATCAAAGAAGAAGTATCACATTATAAAAAATGTGAGGTTGAAGGAAACAAAACAAAGTTTATTAGTTACAATATTTAATAATCAACAACTTAAACACTCAATAAATATTTATTAATGGCACAAATTCTTTGGAAATCAAGAAAATCAAAATATCCCAAATGCGTACACTTACCCAACTATAGGGGTAAGTGTACGCAACATTATAACATACAGAAATTGTTTCAAACTAATAAAATAAACTAGAAAATAAAAATCTTTAGCCTTCTTATAAATATCAGTGAGATCAATAATTTACATCTTAATGACAATTATCACAAATAAATACTATTTTACTATTTTCAAAGTTACTGCATTCTTCATGCCACCAGCTCTTACAGACGCTGCATTGGATCCAGTCTTCAGGCGGTGGATGTGTGTATTTTTCTCCACACAGAGGGCAAAAGTAATCTGGCTCATTATTTTCTTTAACTGCGACAGTCTTTTTCTTTATAGTCTTCGCAGATTTAGATTTCAGTCTTTTTTGAGATCGACTCGTATCATCTTCTTGGCTATTTTTTCTTCCTCTTTCCTTTTTTTTTCTTCCAACTCTAATTTGTAAGGACTTTCAGTAGCAATGATTGATTTTTTGCCTTTTCTTCGCCGATTTTGTGTCTTGGCCTTGGGTAATTCTTGAATGCATGACAGTGGTACATATTCATGGCTAGTTGAAGGTACGCTCATCGTTGAGGGTGCCCCACTTTTGTTTACAGTTGACTTGATGACTGCTGGTAACTTGTGTCTAGGAGAGCCAACCAAATCATCATCAGGTGAAATACTAGGTGTGGTTGATCTAGTCTCAGTAGTTCCATCTTGCAAAGTTAAAATAATTGAAGGAGATGTTACAGTGCTTGGCATAGATAGATGATCTGATGATGTGGCTACTATTTCTTGTATAGAGTGTGGTGGTACAGGATTGCTTATAGAAACACCTTCAGTAATCGCTAACGTTTCAGAAATTGAAGTTTGATAAATGTCTGTGACTGTTGATGGTGCAAAATCTTCTTCAGAGAAAATGTCTCGATCAATTGGCCAAATACCAGAAGTTTTGAAGCCTGATGCAGCATTACTAAGGGATGCTGCTTTCTTAAAAGCCTCATTTACCAATTGAGCTACTTCTGTCTGTGCGATCACGCGCCCTGGGTGGTGACTGAGCCATTTGTCACATTCATAAGCAAATTTGATTTTCAAAGGTCCAAAGAAGCCTCGCTCCAATGGTTGCATTTTATGGGAGCTATGTGGCGGTAATGTCAACATGTGAATGCTGTTATCAAGACAAAAATTAATAGCAGCCAATATAGATACCAGTGCTGTGGTTGTCTAATATTAATAAAACTGGATTCTCTTTTGTAGGTTGCACATTTTCTTTAAAATGTCGTAGGTATTCAATGAAAAGGTTAGTATTAATAAATCCTGAATCAGAAACTAAACCAATACTGCCTTCAGGCGCATTATTTAGCAAATTCATATATTAATTTTCGGAGGCTAGACATAGTCATGCCATAATAAAGATTGTCGTTTTGCTTCACGTACTGGTAGATTTCGTCTTCTTGTGCTTTTGAAAACGTATTCGTAAATCGTCCCATACTTGTCGCAGTCGATCCAATTTTTAATCGTTTTTCGTTTGCTAGCACCTTCGAAAATTAATTTTTTGGCAGCTTCTAACTGTGCTTCCGTGACAATACTTATGTCCGGCATCTTCCTGATATAATTTCGAGGTATTTTTGAATGTATAATAAGAGTCTGAAACAAGTAATTGAACCATAAACACAAAGCTGAAGCGGTGCGGTGTAAGTGTGCGCATGCGCACACTTACCCGACATGCTCGTGCGCATACTTGCCCCAAACCAGCAAAATAAAATTCAAACTAAACTGCCTATACAACGTAGCCGTTACCACCAAAACATTAAACACAATTTAAATTAGATAATATGTACTATACGATGGCATACATCATAATTTCTTAACAAGTATATATAAAGAAATAATGAATCCCTTATTTGAAGCAAAAATCGTAAAAATTCCACCAAAAAAACAATACTCACCTGCGAAAACAAAATGTCGCGCCGGCGAGCATTGACACACGTGCACTAAATGTGGCGTCGTGTGCGGCACTGAGGAACGGGGGGGTCACTTCTTACTTATAAACCGTTTTCTAAATACTTCGAGTGCGTACACTTACCCGCTACGCACACTTGCCCCACATGACTCTATATCGCGTAACAAAATGAAGGTTTTTAAGTTAATGTCTATATTATATAATGGAGTGAGTGAGTAGAAGATATATATATAATATCATGTTACAGAAATCAAATAACAAATAGGTACCTAATGTAAATGAGACTTGTACCGAATAAAATAAATTCATAAGATACCTTGAAATTTTATGTCATATATTCTTTTAATGAATTTAACAACTATTAAAGGATAGCCAATTGAAAAGTCTTACCATAATATCTACGATAAAAAACGTGGGATTGGATGTTTTTCTCTAATTATAATAGAATAAATCATAATGATGTGCATGTATATTAATACCTCGTTTTAAAAAATTAAAAGTGCGTGCGTACAAAGTACACTGGTCATAAGTGCAACTAATTTGGCAAATAAATTTTGAAATATTGTTTATATTTATACAAATCTAAGACTTTAGATTTCCGAGACTTAGAGGGAGGGAGCGCGGAAGATATGTTAAGAATTTAATTGTCATTAAATTATTGAAAGTGTCGAAAATTATTACATATAATTTATTGAAATCTCAAATGACGAATTGTAAATAAAAATGCCACGTGTTTTTTGTCAATATCGAATTTCATTTGAAAAATCGTAACACCTGCCCTATTTTGTTGTGGGCTCTTTTGAATGAAGAATTTGACAATACTTGGTAATAAGTATGGAATTTTTTTAACCAAACTTGAAAAAATATTACTTATTGGACTTATTATAACGTCTGAGTAAGGGCTCGTACACAAAGAACGTCCGTTTTACAGGTCCGTGTAAAGTGTCTTTTTCTAGCGTATGCAGATGTATGAAGGAGTTCACGCAGAATACAGTATTTCGGATCCAGTAAAAAATACCTATACGACAAAATAAGCAGCAATCCGTTTTACAGGTCCGTTTAAACGTGTATATTATTAGCGACTAGCGTAAGTAGTTGTATGAGCCAGTTCAAACACATTACAGTGTTCCGGATCCAGTAACAGCAGAAATACTGATCCGTTTAATTGGATCGAAAAAGCGTGGGGTGCAGTGTTTCTCATAATCATGGCAAGCAAGGCGTTTGAAAAATATATTGATCAAGAGAATTGTGTTGAAAGTAGACCAGTTCTTTGGGACATAACACTGGATTTGCAAAAACCGAAGCTTGGCGCGATATATGTGTTATTCTAAAGGATAATTTTGAAGCTTTACTAATTTGGACGAGACAAGAAAATACACTGATGAATAAAAGTCCAGTAGCGACGGATCAGTTAAAAAGGATCCTGTAAAATGGGACGTTCTAAGTGAACGAGCCTTTACAGTTACTGAAAACAATAATGACTCTCATGGTTAGAAAAGAGTTAGGAAATAGGGAGGGGAGGGGCGTGTTTGTCGGCTCCCCGCGAGTTGCGTACACGCCTGCCGGACCGCGCAATCACCTCTGACTAAACAGTGACATTTGTACAAATAAATTTTGGGAGTGAATGAATTGTTCTATATATATTTTGATATAGAATAAATTAAAAATAATTATTGTAATTATGATCAGATGAAAAAAAGTACACCCGACTGAGTTTGTGTGGGCTCTTCTTAAATCAGAGCGCGAAAGAACCCTCGGTAACTTTAGATTATAAGTCGTTATTTAATGTTATCATTAGTCATACATTTAAATATTATAAAAAAAACGATATTTGACGATTCAAAAGCCTACTTGGATCAAGATATTTTGACTTTGAAAAAAATACAACTGAAGAGTTTGTAATTTCAAAACCAAGGTTATTAAATGCATCAACTACGTATATAAAATGATTACTATTCCTTAGTCTCGTTAAAATCAGGCGCAGGACCGACGGCTTAAAGTGCTCTACAACGCACGGGGGTGGATAACACCGCCAATTTCGCTATAAGTACTTTATTTGGAAACAAGTAACACAAAAACAATTGGATAAAAAGAAACCTACGTAAGTTTTTAATAGACGGTACGCCACTTACAATTTATCGCAAAATAAATGAATTATTATTTGAAAAAACCTACATTAATAAGTATTGTACTAATTTAGTACAAAAGGTGTTGGTTAAAAATTTTAACTTGAGCGCATCAATAAAAAAGTATATTGTTAACGATAGACAATTTGAACACGATATATATATAGAAAGTAAGGTAAATAAGTAGCAGCCCATTAACCTTCCACTGCTGAGCACAGACCTCCTCACTCATATGAGAGAAGGTTTTTAGAGCATAGATCCACCACGCTGCTCCACTGAGGATTGGTAGGCATAGTACACAAGTGCACTCTCTATTCCTTCACTCTCATAGTCCGATGTGACGGGAAACTGACACGACCGGAGAGAGATCAGGTGCAGGACCGACGGCTTAACGTGCTCTCCGACGCACGGGGGTGGATAACACCGCCAATTTCCTAACTTCGGGCAAATATTGAGAAATTCTTAATAGAAAGCTCAACATCGATTTTGAATTGGCCCGATCCGGAACTCGAACCCAGGACCTCATGTCTGTAGTCGAACATGCTAACGACTAGACCAACGAGGCAGTCGGTTTTAAAGTAAAAACAACAATTTCGCTCTCCCATAGAAACCTACCTGTCAAACATTTGATATTCGCCCCGCCGTTTAGAAAACAATTGAATTTGAAAATGTTGTTTTTTTGAAGTGAAACTTCTTTATGGTAACATTTTTACGGATGAAACGCGTGATTAGCGTCACGAAGATGTGCAGCGTTATTTATGCTAATTCATTTGAAGGGTATGGTAGTTTTAATATTTATAAAAAACATGAGGCATTTTAATTTCCCACTTTCAAATTCAAATTCTAAAATCCCTCATTAAAGTAGACTTTTACAGCATTAATTTCATTATTAATTAATTCATATTAATTCATGCATTAATTTTATATTTCATTCAGCATTAAAATCGTTAAACTACAGTTGGAAAGAACTATAGTTAGCTATAGTTCTTTTCATATGTTATTTTTCCAATGTACGAATTTTGCCGATATTAAAGATCGGCTAAGAATCTAAAGTTGTGAGGATTCCTTCGCGCCCTGTTCTGAAGAAGAAGAGCCCACAACAGTCTCAGTCGGGTATCACCACCATATCAGCAATCCATTCACTCCCACGCTTTTTGTCGCACAATTAATCCAATTATTGTATTATTTTTCAATTAGCTTTTTTAATAAATTATATAGATATAAATAAACTGTTATATGGCGAAACATTAGAAAAATAAATTGCACCTGTATTAAAACCATAGTAATTTATTAACCAAATACTTTATTATTACAAAAATTTATTAGAGTTTATGAATAATAGGTAACAGAGAAACTGAAAAGATATTTAATTTTAATCTAATTAAATCTATTTCTTAACTATGCTGTAATTATTATAGTCTATTTATTAATTATATATAATCCTATTCAATAAGGCATTTACTGTATTTAATTAAACGAAACTTAGTGAAATTAATAACAAAAAATAAATGACTAGAAAATAAATCAATTATGTTTGCATAAACTAAAGGAGTGTACCATAGACCACACGACTTAAGTTAAACGTAACTCTCTCTTTCTATGTTATCTCCACCCGTTTGCCTTGCCGGATCACACTTTTCGTAACGCTCTCGCCACGCATTCAGCAGCTTCTTCCCCAAGTGTGTAAAGAAGTTTTACCACAATCAATTCATCAATTTGGAATTTCTCCAGGCTCCGATAAAGTGATTATTCACTAGGAGGACGAGTTGGAGGAGTCACATTTTTAAATTTCGCGAAACATCCAACATTGACAAGCACCACTTTAGGCGTCCATATATTGTTTTTTTTGTAAAATACCATTACTGAATCTTGCACTTCTACACACTCGATAGTGTTCATGTTAGTTTGGGAATTGTTTTCGCTGCATTTCATAGTCTTCAGGTATTTTGGCAGACGGTCCTCTCTGACGGTGGTTTCCACTATAAATGAACATTCTGTTTCAACGGATCGTAAATTTTTTAAGAGAAAAGTGTTAAAGTGTGGTTTGGTTAAGCAGACATCCACAACCCCAATAAGAATGAGTAAAGTTTTGGTTATCATTTTGCTGCAGTCGATATATGCTATAGCTTGGAAGCTGCAGGAACACTTGGACAATGTTCGCTCTAGATAAACGTTTTGTATACTGACTTCGCTACTAGTGAAGCCAGCTTATATACGATTACTTATCTTTTCCTTTTTCATAGCAGTATAACGAATGAGTAGGTATGATTAGCCATTCTCAGTAACACACGCCGCTTTGCTCATGTAACGCGAGTGTTACTGCGGTTACAGTTATCTGTGCCAAAATTAATTAGTGTATATGTGCTTAGTGACAAGTAGTAGTAACGATATATTAAAATTTAGTTTACGCTTCTAAAACTATTGTTTTGGTGTTTCATAAAAGTGTACAATAAGATTAAGTGAAAGTACAATAAAATTAAGATAAGTGAAAAAGCCCGCCAAAATTCGTCAAATATTGAAGATGCGATCAGAAATTGTTAGTTGTTAATGTCAAATGTCAGATAAAGGTATTATTTTTAATTTAATTTGATTTCTAAACGACGGGACCAACATCAAACGTTTGTCAGGTATGAATAATTTCTAAGGGAAAGCGTAATTGTTGTTTTAACTGTATTCCCAGCATTATTTTTCACAAATATTTTACAATCTAAATTAGTGAAATCAGTTCAGCCGTTGAGTTTTCGAGAGACTAAAAGCGAATGGAAATCTTGCATAAATTGATACAGTTATAAATTGAATTGAATACGAAAAATAGATATCGCTACTGTAGATTACAGTCATAAAATTATCAATGTCATTTACGAATATTTAATATTGTGATTAAGGAAAAAACTCTATCGTACACTATTTTGATATTTGTGAATAAAATCCATAATGTGTTATTCTTGTACAATTTAATTTTAATAATATCTATAATCGATTAATATGTTTCTTTTATATGGGACACCTATAATGTTATAATGGTTGCATATTTTATACTTAAAAAGACAAGTGATCGTCCAGTGGTCGAAATTCGACCATAATTAATTCAAATTATAATTTTCAACATTATTATTATTCTATTGTCAAAGATTATTCTTATATAATCACAGACTTTACAATTACGCTGGTAACTTGCCTATTTTTTCCAACAACTTATATGAAGTTTAAATAAAATATATCCATAAAATGATTAAAATAAAGAATATATTTTTTTATTGAAACATATGACATAAAAAATGCCGTCCATTGAACTTGATATATATCACGATAAATTAATTAATGATAAAACCTTGAACTTGCATATCTCTTTAAATTGTTTGTTAAATATCTGATAAACAATATTGCCATTATTATATTATATTATTATGCCAATATTAATCTATTCACTATTTGACTTTAACGATAAAGAGTATATATGAGTTTGTGAGTCAAATACATGATAGTGTGTTAAATGGTTTTTTATTGATTTTATGTATTTTTTACATAAAATTTAAAAAATAATTGTAAACTTATTCTAGACTATCACACTATATAAAGTATAATCTTTATTCCTTAGGTAAATAACATTACAGCCACTCTCAATACAGTTTTTGCTTCACGTATATATATATTAAAAAACTTCTTGTAGGTACATACAAATATCGACACTTTTAATAAAAAGTGTGAATCTACCTCATATAACTTAATAAATTAAGATAAACTTGTTATAAATTATTTTATACGTTTCTATGATAAACTCCCAGAAGACGTTCTAGAGATATCACTTAATAAATTCAAAGTCTTTGTTAAAAGAAAGTTGATTGAAAAATCATATAATAAGTTACGAGATTACTTAGACGGTAGAAAGGCGTGAAAGTAAACGAATTGCTCTAATTTAAATATAATAAACGAATATTTTATTGTAATAATGATGGTAAAAAAGACTAAAAACCCAACTGAGTTTGTTGTGGGCTCTTCTCAGGACAGGGCGCGAAGGAATCCTCGTAACTTTAGATTTTAAGTATTTCTTTAATACCATCATCAGTCGTACATTGGAATTAGTGTGTGGAAAAAAGATAAATATTTGAGGAGTCAAAAGTGCTGTAATAGGCCTACGTGAATAAATACATTTTGAGTTTGAGTTTATAGTTTAAGACCACTAAATTCACTGACAACTATGAACTTAAAAACTATCTGCCATTACGCAGAGATTTAACAAAATGATTAGGTACTTTTGCAATATAGATGTCATTAATTACGGATTTATCAAAATTCCCATAGGTCGGGAACTACGGGTGACTCAAAGTAGAAATAATATTGAACATTATCTAGTTTCATATATTAAAGGAAGACAGTAAATACATTAACCGAAAATAAACAATAATTATTTTTGATTTTACAATGGTCGAAATAAAATACTACTATTATAATAACTACTTTCCCCGGACAGACGGGAATGGGAAACAGGAAACAGAGGTTTATCCAAGTCCTCCCCTGTAGTGCACTTTTGAGCCGGCTTCATTCGGAGGGGCCAGAGTGGATGCCACCACGAACCTCTAGTCCATCCATTTCCAAATGACGAGGGCTACGGTTTTAGTGGGTATTCTGTTACTACCGGCGAGTCCCACACTCCGTCTGTCCCAGGGTGCGTAAATGCATTTCCCAGCGACAAAAAAAAATATTAATAACTACTTTGATTTCACTGTTTTGGGTGAATTATCACACAATACACTTAGTTCAAGTCACAGTTGAATAGTGTATATTTTCTGATGTTAAAAACTCGTATTCGTATCATTAAAAATGATGCTGTCATTCTGCCAGTTGATTTCAACATTGCTTAATTTTCAAACTGCTGTGCTGTAAAATTATGTTTTGAATTGTGTCACTATTCAGCTTATGCAGCGATGTAATTCCTGTGTTTACATTTTAATCCCTCCTAGGGTCCGACTGAGGCAGAAGGGCCCGGGTGGGTGACAGGGCGGGACCCGACATTTCCATGACACCATTTTAGGTTAATTTTATTAGATTTCGTGACAAATATTGTCTTTAAGATGTGGAATCGTTTGGGGTTTATTAACATTAACTTTTGATTTAAATAAAACCCATTGTATGTACGAACTGTCTGATCTAGTATTACATTTGGGTTGCAAGGGTTAGGTGCTAGCCTTCCTCTCCTAGGGTTGCCACAGCAAGCCAGGTCCGTGGGGGGTCCGAGCAGTTTGGGGCTTGGCTCGCAAAAGCCATCCGACTATATGAACAGTCCGACACTGATCCATCTTATATCAATCCAAGATCCGAGGTTCGATCTCACAGCAGACACTGTTGGAGCAGCGTTTCCAACCCATCTAAGGGCTCGCACTCAAATAGTAGCGAAGCTCGTTAAGAGCTCGTCCCGCTACCGGTTACGGTGTAGGGCTAACAGCTAAAAACTCCAAACAAAAAAAAACATTTTGGTGGTTTCTTTGAATCATCACAATGCAAGTTTTTAGGACAGCAGTATCCATAACCGAACATTTTTTGTGTTAACAACGCTTTCAGATCAGTAAAAATGACGTCGTGGTATCACAAAATGTCATTAAAGTCCTACTGCTGGGCATAGGTTTCCTCCCTGATAGAAGAAAGAGGGTTTTTGAGCATAGAACTACCACGATGGTCCATTGTGGGTTGACAAGCTATACATACGAGTACCCCAGATAAGTCCCGGGATATGCAGGCTTCCTCATGATGTTTTCCTTCACCGAAAAGCACAATGATGGATTGTAAAGAACAATCAAGCAAGTACGCTCACTACTTTGGTCACGTCACACCACGATCGTATCAGGACTTTTATTGTCGTCGATATATTTGAAAGCTCAACCAGTTATGGCAAAAGTCTAAGATAGAAGTGCCTTATTCTGGTAAGATGCCATTTTCCTGTTATAGTTTCTTCACAAAAATTACTTTACTTGGCGGTACGGCTTTGCTGGTAGGGTAGTAACTAGCGGTGATCGAATCCAGGACCACTGCTAGCTAAGCGAGTACACGCACCACTGCACCAGGAAGGCTGTTAAACACGGAGCTTTACGCCTTTCCGGGGATGTGTGTGGGTTACACAACATTTAGACAACTAGCCGGGTTTTAAATGCTGTGCAATCTGTTGAAAATTGTTTTATTGCGTAATTTAATTCAATGGGTTGGCCCACCAGGTAAATTTTTCAATCATCCATTAGTCATTACCCTCATGTTCTTATTTGAAATTGCTTATTTTATTATGTTCATATATGTATATCATCAGTGTTGGACCGCGATACACTCCGTAGTTAGGCAAACGTATTTATTTGTTTTTTTTTTTTTTAATTTTGCTACATTTTGTAAAACTTAGATAATAGAGTAGGTTTCATTTGAATTAATAGTAAAAAAATATTGATTTCGTTTTTTATACCGTTAAGAGCGACATCGTTAAGTATGATTCTATAGGGGTGTCTTCAGAGTTAGTGTGGATTCGGGTCTCGGGGTGTTCCTCTCTGGCTATTACTTAGGCCAGGCGATTTATTTAGAATCTCTCTCCTGTGTCACTTGACTTGACCTTGCAGCGATGGAATAGTGTCATTAGTATTATTCGTCGTCTACATTGATTGCCTATGCTTCTTCCAGGCAATTTTCCCGGTTATCCCGTCGGGGACTGCAATAGCTCGCGTGGTTGTGGGCATTGTTCTGGGGGTCAGGCGTGAAGAGGTGCAATTCCGTGGAAGAGGAGTTAAGTATGAATTTTGCTGTTCACTTAGTTACATAAGCCGCATTTAAGTTGCGTGAATCAGCTAGCATATTTTTATCTATTTTATTGGGTTCTTTTCTGAATAGGGCATGAAGGAACATCCTCACAACTTGCCTTTCGGTAGCCTTAATCGTTTCGACAGCAAGTCGCTTTTTAATTTTATCATCAATAGTACATGACGTAAAAATGCTTAAGATTTAACGATTCAGAAATGCTCTAAAATATTTGATTGTTCGATTTCATTTTATTTCAAGGGATTTTCTTCAGTGAGTGTTTAAAGGTATTTAATTAATGATCACGTTTTAATCTACATTCCACCGCCCTGGCTTCGGAGGACTTCAGTAATTTCGGTGTGATATAGCTGAAGTCACAAAGATAAGTACAAAATTGTGTATTATCTTTATATACTCTTTTCTTTCTAGTAATGCCGTGCCATTTGCTTCTATAGTGCACGACATGGACTGCATTCAAGATCTGGATTTTGATAGTGGTGCTGTTTTGACAGATCTAGGCTGTCCGTCGGCATCATTCGGGTCATTAGAGTGGAATGCGAAATAGGACCCAATGGGGATCTCATCCATGTATGAGGAGGGATCCGCTGGGTTTTAGTGGGTATTTTGGTTACATCAGCAAGTCCCGATTGGAAGGATTTCTTTTTCTTCCGGGTTGCGTAAAAGCATTTCCTAGTAATCGAACTCCTCTGGCTCAGTCTTTTTCATTAAGTTTGCAGGTTATGTGGTACGTGGATGAATCTTGGTTTTTCTACGACATTTAGTTTGCCTAGTATCGAGTGATTTGTGCTATGTGTCACACCACCACATCTCGAATTATTTCATTCTTTTGCTTTTAGGACCCCAGACACTGTCTCATATAACAGCTTGTTTGGTTGCTGATATCGAGATTTTTCCATTTTTGATCATACCAATTATTTCTAATTAACTGTTTCATTGACTTCTAGTTTATAACTATTGAGTTCTGGTTTATGATTGTCTCATTGGTCATGTCTGTAGCATTCTGTAGAATTCAAAATTTGGTACTGAGTTTTCTGTTAATAAAGTCTCTATTTGCACGAAGTTGGGAAGTTGTCAATGTGCTCTACCCCCGTGCTACGGAGAGTACGTTAAGCCATCGGTCCTGCACCTGATCTCGCTCCGGTCATGTCACAGTGTCGTCTCATCGGACTATGAGAGTGAAGGAGGATAGAATGCACTTGTGTACTATGCCCATCAATTTGAAGTGGAGCAGCGTGATGGGTCTATGCTAGGAAAATCCTCTCTCCCATGAGTGAGATGGCCCGTGACGTTAAAATGCTGCTACTATACCTTTCACCTTACCTTTATGAATATTGTTTTCTTGAGCAATATTTGGTCCCATTTTGAAGCTAAATTGTTATCAATGTTCGTTGCCTAGTTTATATTTATAAGCCCTTTAATGCAAAGAATATTGATAATATGTATAGATGAGCTGCTTCTGTCTAGTGGTCAGTTTGTTCGGTTATTGATTATGAGGTTCTGGGTTCGAGATTCGGGCTGGGCAATTTAACAAATTGCATTTTCTAATTTGTTTAAATCTAGATTGGTTTGAGGCTTCGCCATTTAAGAAGCTTGTGTTTCGATACGATGCTGTGTAGAAACCAGGAGGAAAAATAATCTCTTACCAGCTGAACGAGCTTTGTTCTTAGACTGTATCATCACTTCCCATCAGATGATATCACAGCGCTAACCTGTTAGCAGTAAAAAAGGGTATTTTAGAGTAAAGCTAAAGGAAGGGAGGACGATGTAGAACGAGCCGGCAAATTAGAAACCCACTTTGAGCAAAGAGCGGTACAAATTTTCCAACTTTCCATGCAGAGATAAACCCAAGATCATCTTGTTTTTACGAACGGTGACTCAGAGCAACTAACCTAACTTTTTTGATTTGGTATTTTTACAACAATTTATTATATATTATTCACTACATTGCAAAAAGTCCAATGGATTTTAGGACTTTAATTAGTTGAATACCGAAAGAAATATTAGTATTCTGTTTGATTAGTTCACACTCTCCCTATATATATCTGATAACTGCCTCATTGGTCTAGTGGTTAGCATGTTCGACTACAGACATGAGGTCCTGGGTTCGAGTCCCGGGTCGGGCCAATTATAAAATGGATATTGAGTTTTTTATTAAGATTTTCTCAATATTGGTCTGAAGTTGGGAAGTTGGCGGTGTAAACCGGTGTAAACCAGTGCCTCGGAGAGCACGTTAAGCCGTCGGTCCTGCGCCCGATCTCTCTCCTGTTGTGTCGGATTATCGTTACATCGGACTATGAGAGTGAAGGAATAGAGAGTGCACTTGTGTACTATGCCTGCCAATCCGCAGTGGAGCAGCGTAGTGGGTCTATGCTCTTAAAACCCTCTCTCATATGAGTGAGGAGGTCTGTGATCAGCAGTGGGACGTTAATGGGCTGCTACTTATTTACCTTATTTACTATATATATATATATATATATATATATATATATATATATATATATATATAGTAAGTGTTCAAATTGTCTATTGTTAACAATATACTTTTTTATTGATGCGCTCAAGTTAAAATTTTTACCACCTGGTTGGAAAAAGTTACCAATTGACCAACTACATACGATTCAAAAGTGCTTTTTGAGTCCGCTTGAATAAGGAATATTTTAACTTATTACATATAATATGAAAACAATATTTGAATTTTGAATTAAAGTAGATGTAAAAAAAATACAATTAAAATATTTTAACAATTTAACGGCAAAACACCGAGAGCGTTAATTATGACTTAAACATATTTTATCATGAGTGCCTTAGTCTTTTATTTGCGAATTTATTTGAATTGTAATATATAGATAATTATATGTAATTTATGTGTAACAATCCATTAGTCTCTTATTTTATTTTCCATTGCCTCTCCGTTTAAGTGGAACTTGAAATGAATCATGCTGCGCCATTTTCGCTATGGTAAAATGGCCGTCGTCAAATTGAGATTATTTATTGTAGGTTTTTATTTTAATTCAAAAAGTTTCAATGTGTTTTTTCAAGAGATCAATGAAATCTTTTAATTATTTAAGATACCAAATTTTATTTTAAATAAATTCAATCTAACAACATCTATATAAGTATTTGTGTTTTTTAATGTTTAACGTTGTAAAGGTGTCACTAAAAAATTAAAAGAGAATTTTGTATAAAAATTAAAGCTTTTACCTTTATTAACTTAATATCTAAATGAACAGGCAATAAATACTTAACTAAGAATGTACAGTCTATCACTCGAGGTTTCACCCCCCTTTGCACTTCCCAACACAGGCGTCGCGGGATCACAACCATTTTTAATAAATATTAATAATTAGGGTCAGTCGTTCGCTCAAATAATAAATTAAGTATCACTAGTTGAGACTTAGGAACTGTGGAGTATTTCACTGATCAAGCTGGGCTTTGAGAGGTGGTCACGTAGGTCCTTTCGGTACAGTCGGCGCTGTTGTGCTCTGCACGATCATACAAGTGCAGCCCACTGATACGACGTATGTAGAAGTGCTTTTCGTGCTTTTGTAGTACACCAACACTGTATCGTGCATCTCCACGCACTCCAGCATGTGTTGCCGATGTCTGTGCTGACAGCATTCATGAGGCGGTAGGTGTTGGGACGTGCACCAATGGTTCGGCTCCTGTGCACACTTCATCATTTTGATTCTCCGTGGTACACGATCGTCGTTTTCGTCTACTTCCACACGGATAGGGCAGACGGTTTTATTGATGGCTTCGTCTAGGTTTACGCTTCGGACGTTGCGTGATGGAGCGGCGTAGGTGAGGGTGGCAGCTAGGGTGATGATTGTAGCAACGATGAGGAACTTTTGGGCGGACATGGTAGAGACTGGTCGCGTGCGCTTGCGATAAGGCTAAATTGCGAATACCAGGTGAGGTTCGATTGTGTGTGCTTAAATAGAGCCATCCTGCCCAAACGTGAGAGCGGGCGCGGCGCTGCGGCGGCGGAGGGCGGCCCCGTGCCAGCGCTCACACGCCGGCCGACAGCCGCGCATTTCGCATCGTGTTTTATAACGTTGCGCGAGTGTTCTCAGTGCTCTAGTGAATATTTTCAATATTAGTGCCTCTATTTCTTGTTTAGTGAACACTTTATGGATTGATCCTAATAACTTTGGACTTAAAATACAGAGTGAATTCGTTTTCTATACAAACTGGGAAGTAATTGAATGCGGAGCGTCTTGATATACTTTTAGATTGTAACGTGTGTTAACTGTATAGCATTGTTGTTGTTATAGGCGTACACAGATGTTTACAATAATGCTTTGTATAGTATATAATTTTTTTATCTATAGTATATTAGGGACTTTTGTCCACAATACACGTCAGCCCCGTTACTATCATATTATACAATTCTACAGATATTTTTGATGTTGGACTACTCAGAATGCTCTGCAGTAGGCCAACGTCCAAACAATTTAGACTATAACGGGTTATCAGTGATTGTCTTTCGCGTGTATTCAATTTATTTATTTATTTATGCATCTAAAGTTATAAAACAGTGCAAAGATATTTATAGACAATTTATATTAGAATTTGCAATAGTATCATTATTTTGTAGTTGTATACTATTTCAAAGAAAAATATTCCCGTTTAATTAATGTAGTTAGCAGTAGGTATCAATAATATTTCTAGTGAGCATAAGTTCACTGCCAGTTGTAAAACTTTATAGCCTTAAATTCGGTGCAAGTGAAAATTTAAAAACAAAATATCGTTTTTTTCATGTACTATTTCAATGTACGACTATTAAAGAACGACTTAAAATCTAAAGTTATATATATATATATATATATATATATATATATATATATATATATATATATATATATATATACATAGATAGTAAAAACAAACCAGTATTAGTAATTTTCTGAAATCTTTATATACCGTATCTTACATAAAATAAATTGGAGTAATGATGTTGGTAAAAAAATACGACTTGAGTTTGTTGTCGTTGTCACAGAGCAAAACGTGAACTTTCTTTATCTTTAAACTTATAAGTCGTATTTTAACATCGTTATTAGTTCATGGAAGAAATATGACAAAATAATTCGATATCTGTATACTAATTTGTCGGTGTTTCCATGTGACAGGTAAGGACCTGTCACATGTAAACAGTTAGGTTAGGTCAGTCGGAATGAGTCATCGTTACTCAATAAACATTAATAATACAATAACTGCAACTAATATCTCACGATTTCTTAGCGTAGGTAAATATATGTAAGTTATTTTTCAGTCAATAAGTTGTAAGTCCTACGTGGCTTAATAACATATAAGGTAGAGTCGCCTGTTATCCATCTACCGCTAATTTATAACTATAC
This sequence comes from Elymnias hypermnestra, assembly GCA_015832385.1. Lineage (NCBI taxonomy): Eukaryota > Metazoa > Arthropoda > Insecta > Lepidoptera > Nymphalidae > Elymnias > Elymnias hypermnestra. The sequence continues at coordinate 2,223,088 of JACTOM010000891.1, forward strand.
TACTTCACCCTCGCAACTTCACATTAATAATGAGGGATGACATAATACTTTGCGATCTATTCTTATCTCTACAAAATATACTAAAAATAATGATTATAATGGATTAAACTTTCGGAGAAGTGCGACCACAAACACCTTGATACAAGATTTCTATAATATAATTAATATCAAGAGGACATGGAGAAATCATCATTTAAAGTTACATGCAGCAATCGAAATGTGTTTTATTGAAATTTAGTCTTATAGGAGCACATATAAACAGCTACAAAGTTACTAGCAAAGAATTAATAACAATCTATTTGCTTACTAAAAATAACGATTATGCTAAAAATGATTGTTCAAAAACATACTGGTCGTATGGCAAGTACTTTTACACGTGTTTATTAGAAAGTTACGTATGGATAATATTTTGAATCAATAAACGCAATGCTAGCAAGATTAAAAATAGCGAATATGTGTTGCATTACTTTTTGTTTTTATTCTATATACATTTTCAATTTATTTTCTACATATGCCGTGGACATTTCGTTATTCATGGGATTGAATTGTCAATTAAACCTCAAATCCACCTAAAAACACACAATTCAATATAATCGGCTTAACTTTTAGAAAAATTATCATTATATACGCATTTAATAATTATTTATAAAAATATGTACGAGTATATGACTAATGTGAATTTAACGCAAGAATAATAAACAAAATTTTAATGCCATGTTTGAGGGTGAGGAATATTTATAAATGATTTGTCAGGTTTCGCATACCCATTTATCATAAGTTACCGCTGTTATCAGTTTTGGATTTGCCTCTACATAATTTTAAGAAATATGTTAAAATATCCTTTTACAAAAAGCATACTATAATTGTTAAAGATTATTTAAGCAATAAAAATGTCTGTGTTTGATTCCAGTTGCACGCGGAAGCAAAACGTTACACATTGTAACCTACAAAACTATATTTAAAAGAGTAACCGCTGAGTTTCTTGCCGATTTCTTCTCAGCGAAATGAACTTTGCGAACCGGTGGTAAATATTTTACTAATGAGCAGAATACCGAAGATTCGAAGAATTTGTTGAGCCTATTTGACTAAAGAATATTTTGATTGTAGTGTTCAGCAGATGTTAGACTATTAACGGTGTCTGGCGAATAGGCGCAATGACCTCATAGCTACTTATTCAATCATACGTGTAGACTATGTCATAATCTTGATATAGGCAATGTGAAAAGAATTTGGTACATTGTCAAATACATTAATTTATTTTTGAATTATCTATTTTATTTGGGAAACAAACATTTTTATAATAAAGGATCAAAAAAAGAATAAAAAAATATAATTAAATCTCAAGGATACGTGTTATTTGCTAGAATGGCTCTGATCTGCTTCATAAATAATAGTAAAGAGCAGTTAAATAAATCTAATCTTGTAAGTGTTATTATTACAAAAGCGAAAACCAAATGCATTTCGTTCTTAAAAAGGGTATATATAGTAGATATTTTTGTCTGTTGAAATAGAGCTAAATCTCAATTTTTTTAAATGTATTGTCTCAAAGAGACAGACTGACTGTGCATAGAGGAGTGTTGGTTGCACCACTTACGTATGGTAGTGAAAGCTGGGTATGGCAGAAGAAGCATAAAAGTAAAATAAATGTGGAGCGTTGAGAAGTGTGAGTGGATTGAAACTGAGTGACGAAGTAAGAAATAGTGTGATATGAGAACGTTGTGGTATAAAAGAAGATGTGGTGACTAAAATTGAGAAAGTTATGCTTAGATGGTTTGGGCACGTAGAGAGAATGAATGGAAGGGGACTGACAAAAAGGATTTACGAGTCAAGAGCGAACAGGAAAGTTGGAAGGGGAAGACTAAGGCGAAGGTTCCTGGACCAAATCCAGAAAATTTTAAATAAGGGCCAGTTCAAGAGTACTCTAAACCGACGAACTTGTATGAAAGATTTAATGAGAATGAAAGAAACGAAGGAGATGTGCAAGGATCGTGGCAAGTGGAAGGATGTGGTCTCTGCCTACCCCTATGGGAATGAGGCGTGATGCTATGTACGTAAAATGTATTTTGGTCGGAACGTAATCATATTCCTTACAATCTTAAATAAAAATATCTGATCTCATGGGTATATGTTTACATTACAAAGGTCGAGCTTCGATGCTTATTTGTCGAAATACAACGACTATTACCTTAAGTGAATATTTTTGTTAGTGTTGAAACTTTTTTTTTTTTACCTTATTTCAAGAAGTTTTAATTTAAACTAATAACATCAGTTACATACAAGAATATAAAAAAATAACAAATAAAATTAATTAAATCAAATCATAAGCCGCATCCAAATTGCTGTCCATAGGGTGTGTTCCTAAAATACTGGCAACATTACCTCTTTGGATAGCTAAGCTGATCCTTTGCTCGAGGTAAGCGCCAGCTTTGAGGTCACTTGTGGAATCCAGTAACCGCTTAGAAAGATGTTTAAAAAATATTTTGGCTTCAGAGCCCCACGGTCCCATAGTTTCCACGCCAAATGGCAGAAATATGTGATCTTGTGTAATAGATCCATATTTCTGCAATTTTTTAATTTCGGCGTCAGTCGCCACAATACCAGGCAACGATGAAGATAATTTTAAATGTGAAGGCGCCATGGTATCAACACAAGTCGCATCCCATACCAGGCACCTTCCATTCTTCCATGGAATTAAAGTAATTCCGTCAGGTCTCTTGCCATCGCTACGTACAACACCGTTCGGCTCTAATTGAGCCGGTACGTTAGCAGTGGCAAGAGCTCTACGAATAATATCATTCAAAGCTGCATGTCTTGAAAGGCGACCGGCACTGCGCTGACAAGATAGACCATGGTGTCCTAAGCGGTCGACTTGGACTCCGCAAGGACAGCAATGAGGATGAACTAATGGCAAACCTAAACGTAAACCTATACTAATACAAAAAGAATTGTTGTCTAATAACGTTCCTAAATTAGGCGATGGAAGAGCTTGCAACCAAAAACCTGATTCCCTAGTCGAAACAGCAAGAAGACGAGCACGCTCTGTAGGATTCTTAGACTCGTTTAGAAGTCGGTTATATTCAAGTTTACAGAGCGGCTCGTCCCACAGCCTTTGTGAAGCCAAAGAAACAGGAAGGGATTCACCTGGACATGCATCCACCCAAGCTGCTTTGGCTTCTGTACAATACGGAATTTCATTTTGTGATAAATCCAAAGAGTGTGTAATTGTGTGTAGCGTTGAAATTGTATTAAAATTAAAGTATTCTTTATTGAAATGGGTGATAAATTCCGCTGAGAAGAAACCGGCAACAAACTCAACGGTTACTCCTTTAAATATAGTTTTTGTACGTTACAAAGTGTTTAGCTTTCGTGCGCAACTGGAATCAAGTCCAAACATGTTTGTTACTTATATAAACTTCAATATTTTAGTATGCTTTATGTAATAGGCCGTTTTTAACACATTTCTTAAAACTATGTGGAGGTAAACCCACAAGTGATTCGTGTATCTTATTGAAAAGGCGTATTCTCAACCCGACAAATGGTTTCTGAATCTTCTTCACTCTAAAAAAAAGCATTACTAGTTTGTTTTTGTATTAAAATTGTGTGTATCGCTCCTTTTGTTGTATAAGTGAATATTATTACGGATATATAAAATGTTATTCAATATATATTGCGACGCTACTGTTAGAAACACGAGAGCCTAATTGATATATGACACGTATTGCTCTTTTTTGTAATATAAAGATGGTTTCTATGTCCGTCTTATTAGAATATGTTATTACTGTTATACCGTCGAAGGGGTTGGGGTACACTAGGCACAAATGCGAAAGCTGAACCTCTGGTGCTTCATTTTTGAGTGAAGAGGTTTCCATTGAGTTTTAGGGGGTAGGCCTCATCCCTTTTCGACTCCAACGCTGACATAGGTTCCCAGCCCAAAAACATAAATTACATTATATAATATTTTGTATAAAACTGAACTACCATAGCTTTACATTACACGTCTGTAATCAAAAATATCACACAGTAAACTTGTATATCTGGCAAATTAACCACAACGAAAAAAATGTTGAATTCTGTTTGTATCATAAATCTGTTGTATCTAGTATATTATTTCTTATAATAAATAATATAAATTAATGATGCAATTTTTTAACAATTAACTCTATGATTATCATAGTTTGTTTGTAATATTTAGTTACGCGAGTTATATCAAATCAAATCAAAATCAAAAATATCTTTATTCAAGTAGGCATATTACAGCACTTTTGAATAGTCAAATTTTATATTTTTTTCCACACTCTGATTTTAATGTACGTCTGATGATGGTACTCAAGAACGGCTTAAAATCTAAAGTTACGAGGGTTCACAACAAACTCAGTCGGGTATTTTTTTTGTTACCACCATCATTACAATATCATATTAGTTTACTATATTTTAATTAAAATTAGAGCAATTCGTTCACTCCCAGGCGTTTCTATCGTCTAGGTAATATTGCAACTTATAATACGATTTTTCTATCCACTTTCTTTTAACAAAGACTTTGAATTTATTAATTGACATCTCTAGAACATTTTGTGGGAGTTTATTATAGAAACGTATACAGTTACTTTTGAATGAGTTGTTAATCTTATGCAGCCTACTAGAATTTATAACAAGTTTGTTTTGGTTTCGTAAGTTATATGATGTACATTCACTCCTTTTATATCTTATACACTTATAGAAATTTATATTTGATAGCCTTACTAGTGTCATTTCTTTGCTCCATTCAATTTTTGCTAGGGAAAATGAATTTCATCGTTGTTAATCGAGTCACCACATTATCGGTTTTTATACCGGTCTTCCTGTACGTTTTATGTGACGCTTGTTATTATCATAATAATTCATACTTGTTAAGAGGCAAAAGATTATTTACCTGTTACTGGTTTAGACATGTACGATAATTTTCTATCACGTGAGATCATAGATTATGTTTTCGCTACAAAAAATTAAGGATATCTTAATTCGTTTATAACTTTATTATTAAAGGTGAGCTTATTAAAAGTAAGTTATGGTTTTGTGATATTAATAGACACTTGTATGTTTGTAGTGTGAGTACTGGTTATGATTATGGACTTATTTCCTAATAAAATGTGGGAAAAAGAAATAATTTCTTTTTTTGTAACTGGCAACACCTAGACTGCCACCTAAAGGTTGGCCGAGTTGTTGCTGGCAACACCGAGATTGCCACTTCAAGGATGGCCGAGCTGGTGCTGGCAACGCCGAGACTGCCACCTAACTGATGGCAAAGATGTTGCTGGCAACACCGAGATTGCCGGCTATGGATTGTTTCGTTGGCATTTATTATGACCAAAATAAACTAGACGTAGACTAGACTTTTTATTATTTTAGTCATTCAAGCTGAGTCTCTTTTTTCCAGGAACGAGTAAACGATTAGTCTTTATAGTCGAGGAATACCGATAACATTTCGTTGTTTTAAGCAATATGTCGCTGTATCCGACGTCTTTAAAGACTAAGTTTACTTATTAGGTTATGTAGAGATTTGCCAGAGATCTTGCCATCCCTTATTATAAACGATTTCGTTATATTTGGTTTTGATTGGACCTATAATAGTATACATATTGTAAAAAATATTGTTATATAGCAACTGTATTTTTATTTTTTTAAAATATAGTAGCTATGTAACTTCTTGAAAGAGCGAATTATCTTGTTTACATATAATGGAGCTACTCATATCAATAATAATAGTAATAAGTATAGTTAGATTTTCCTCAACGTGTGGTAGGTCAGTGTTTATGTACGAACACATGTTATATATTACTGAAACTATAATCACTAGTATGTATAGAGAAATAAGCAACTAGACTTAATTTGCTATTGCGAACAAAATTTGATTCATATTTTTGTTTATATAAACTGTATATTTTATATAGTTTTATAATTAACCAGTGGACCCAGCAAAATTAAAAAAACCCAACATCTTTGCCTAGATTCACGCCAAATTCAGTATAACATAATTACGATCGGAAATCTTTGGTTGTCAATGTCAAATGTCAAAACAATTATTTTAAATTCAATTTGATTTCTGAACTGTGTGACGAACCTCAAACGTTTGATGTTCAAAACCAAGAAAATGAAAATAAAATTTCACTTTTAAATTGAATTTAATTTCGAAAGGATGGGACGAACATCAGATAATTAGGGGTTAGTGAAATTGTATATTTGAAATAAAGAAAGCCGTGAAACATGTACAATTTTTACTCAGCCTACCACAATTAATTCAAAATCAAAATTAGCCAAATCAGTCCAGTGTTCTCGACTTTAAGCGAGACTAATGAACAGCAATTTATTTTTATGTATATATAGATTTGAAAATAGCGTTTTATTTGAAAATGTATGCTATGTTCCTTTCTTTTAAATGAAATCTCTACAAAATATTGTTTTATAAGCCTGTTGGTAAATGGTTTAATAACCTACAAAGACTTTTTAAAGTCCCTAATGGCAAATAAACATTTTATCATTAAAATCTTAATAGTTGGTTGGATACCCTGGGATACATATTAGCTATTCCTGATGGTCTCACCCGATTATTTCCTGACATAGTTGGCATATGGGAAATACCGTTATTTATTTATAAACTTTATTGCACAAAGTGCAAGCGGCGGGTTTAAAGCTATAAAGCTTTATCTACCAGCCAACTTTTCTGGTGTAATAAAAGTCGTATTCCTGTACTGTATTTGCATAAATTCCTATAAAAAGTAAGTTATACTTAAGGCTAATTAGATCACGAATAAGACTTGTGCTATTTGCAGTCTTTCACTGCAAAGAGTTTATGTCCTTTCTCAGGCTCTGATTACCAAATTTCATTCAAATTCGTTCAGTAGTTTTTATGTGAAAGCGCGACAGACAGACAGACAAGAGTTACTTTCGCATTTTCAATCAAATCAAAATATTCTTTATGAAAGTAGGCTTAAAAAGCACATTTGAATCGTCATTAATCTGTCCGTTGCTAACAAATCTACCACCGATTCGGAAAGTTGATTCTACTGCGAAGAAACCGGCAAAAAACTCAACGGTTACTTCTTTAAATATAGTTTTAGTAGGTTACAATGTGTTTAGCGTTCATGTGCAACTGGAAGTCCAGACATCTTTGTCATTTAAATAATCTTCAATATTATAATATGTTTTATGTAATAGGACGTTTTTATTTGAGTGCTTGGGTGCTTATGTTCCGACGGATCTGGGCACCAGAAAGTCCAATAAAGCCCAAAAAGAAATAGATGAGTATTGGGAACGTGTGAGTGATACGTTGAATGAATGTGAACCGAATGAGCGAATAATTAGGAGATTTTAATGGATGGGTAGGTGTGAAACGTGATGGATATGAAAGGACGAAAGAATGGACGAAGTCTGCTTGGAATATGTGTGGAACATAGTCTTTTTGTGACAAACACTATGTTTGAGCACAAGGGGATTCATGTGTATACAAGGGAAGAAGGGAATGCTAGAAGTATGATTGATTTTGTAATTGTGGACGAAAAACTGAAGAAGAAAGTTCTAGATGCTCGAGTATACCGCGGGGTCGACATCGATACTGACCACTACCTGGTCGTTGCCCGAATCGGTGGTCTTTTTAATCGGTGGCGCCATAGAAAGAAGGAAACCTCGAGCATTCTTGAACGAATAAAAGTGGAGAGATTGCAAGAAGAGGATGTTAGAGAAGAATATCTGAAAAATTTGAGTGGGCGATTCAAGAGTGAAGACGAAGGAAATGAGATTGAAAGTTTATGGAATAAATTTAAAGATGGAGTGGTTGGTGCTGCTATTGATGTATGTGGCGTGTCTAAAAGGAGGAAAGGTAAGAAAGAGAAGAATTTGTGGATGGACAAAAATGTTCAAGCAGCTGTGTGTGAAAAGAAGAAAGCTTGGTCCGATTGGTTGGCTACAAAAGCGAACCAACGAATGCAAAAGGCAACGAATGATGACGTAAAAAAGGCAAGAATGGAATACAAAAGGGTGAAAGTAATCGTGAAAGAAGCTGTAAGAAAGAAAAAAGAAGAATACAGTGATATGTATGATAGGAGACTTTCTGATGATTTTCAGTCAAACAAAAAGTTTTTCTGGAAATCAATACAATTTGCCCGAGGGAGATCTACTTCCTCGGAGCTTTGTAAAATCAGAAGTTTAGATGGAAGTTTAATAAAAGGAGAAGAATGGATATTGAAGAGATGGAAGGATCATTTTGAAAGTTTGTTTGAAAGAAATGAAGCAGAGGTAAATATGGCCTCTGCGGATAGCAATGAATGTAAGACAAGTGATAGCGAGATTAGTATGGATGACATCATGAAAGCGATAAAAGGTATGAAATCAGGTAAGGCTGCTGGGTATGACAGAGTGTCAGTCGAGATGCTGAAGGCTGGCCGCGGGATTGTGGTAGCTCAGCTGTACTGCCTTTTCAATATATGCTGGGAGAAAGGTCAAGTCCCAAGAGATTGGAGCAAGGCCGTAATTGTCCCTCTATATAAAGGAAAAGGGTCACAGCAGGAGTGCAAAAATTACCGCGGTATCAGCCTTCTTAGTGTCGTCGGCAAATTGTATGCAAAGATATTAATTGAAAGGGTGATTAATGAAACTGATGGGAAAATATGGGACGTGCAAGCGGGATTTAGAAGAGGAATGGGATGTACGGATCAGGTCTTTTCTTTACGGTGCTTAACTGAAAAATGTTTGGCTAAACACCAAAAAGTTTATTGCGCGTTCGTAGATTTAGAAAAGGCCTATGATCGAGTGGTGAGGAATGAGCTGTGGTCAACGTTATCTACGTATGGGGTGAGCGGTTGTCTGATCCAAGCATTGAAGTCTCTCTATGAGGGTTCTAGTGCCTGTGTCAGAATAAACGGAGCGTACACGGAGTGGTTTCCTGTCGAAAGAGGTGTTCGACAGGGATGTGTTGCGTCACCATGGCTGTTCAACCTTTTCATGGATAAATGTTTGACAGATTTAAAAGAATGTATGTATGGGTTAAGAATGAATGAATTAGTCATCAAATGTTTACTCTACGCTGATGATCAAGTAATACTTGCGTCATCCGCTAACGAGCTTCAGGAGATGCTAAATATTATGAATGAAGCTTTGAAAGGGAAAGGAATGAAAGTGAATGTAAACAAAACGAAAGTTATGCTTTTTGAACGAGATGAATCTATGATGAATGGCAATATTTTGATAGATGGGGAACAAGTGGAAGAGGTGAAAGAATTTGTATACTTGGGATCTAAATTTACAAAAGATGGAACATGTGAAAGTGATATCGAAAGGAGAGTGAATGCAGGGAATATGGTAAATGGTGCTCTGCATGCTTTTATGAATAGCCAGATGGTGTCTCAAAGGGCTAGACTGGCAGTGCATGCTGGAGTGTTGGTGCCAACACTTATGTATGGTAGTGAAAGTTGGGTATGGCAGAAGAATCACAAAAGTAAAATAAATGCGGTAGAGATGAGAGCGTTGAGAAGCATGAGTGGATTAAAACTGAGTGACAGAGTGAGAAATAGTGTGATAAGAGAACGTTGTGGTATAAAAGAAGACGTAGTGACTAAAATTGAAAAAGGTATGCTTAGATGGTTTGGGCATGTAGAGAGAATGAATGAAAGGAGACTGACAAAAAGGATTTATGAGTCAAGAGTGAATGCGAAAGTTGGAAGGGGAAGACCGAGGCGAACGTTCCTGGACCAAATCCAGGACATTTTAAATAACGGCCAGGTCAAGAGTACTCTAAACCGACGAACTTGTATGAAAGATTTAATGAGATTGAAAGAAGCGAAGGAGATATGCAAGGATCGTGGCAAGTGGAAGGATGTTGTCTCTGCCTACCCCTATGGGAATGAGGCGTGATGCTATGTATGTATGTATGTACGTTTTTAACTTATATCTATGTATGAATTATATTGGAAACAAACTCCAAAGTGAATCGGGTGTCTTATTAAAAATGCGTATGCTCAAATTATTCAAAGTTTTGAATGTCATATTTATTTATATCAAAAATTAGTTTCAAGCTCATAATGTAACGATACTTCTGTCCTTTACAATCGCTTTGCGCATGAAAAAGTAGCTTATGTCCTTCCTCATGTTCTAGACTACCTCTGTACCAAATTTCATTTAAATAGGTTCAGTAGTTTTGGTGTGAAAGACGGACAGAGTTACTTTCGCATTTATAAAATTAATAAGGAATACAACCCAGTTTTCAAAATTTCTGTTAAGGACAGCAGAATCTAGAATAGTGTACGTTTTATAGGTTTTAAACTCTTTTTCAAACCAAATATCGCTGTGGCAGTACAAAATGTTGTTATTTATTGATGTAACGATTTGGTATAATTTTTATAATTATCTTTTCCGAATTATGTTACTATTGTTCCATAGAGTAGCGAAATATATTTAGTAAAACGCTTGGTATTTTTACATTACACACAGACGACCAATTTATATTTATACTTGTACTTGAATATCAAATTAAACTATCATTTTTGTTATTTGCTTGATACAATTGGATATAACTTTCATCGACAAGTACATTCTGATGTTATTTTGAATTGCTTTGATTTACTTAGAAGACGTTAGTTGTCGAGCTATTAGGTTTTTAATCATCACGGAATCAAGGAAAGATGAGTGAAATCTAAGTCATTTATACACAATTTACCTTAAAGTTATTAAAACCTTAACACTTCCACTTTAATACCAGTTCAATTGAATGCTATTGCTATCCTGGAAATTGTGTTTCCAAATTGTCTACTTCTGGATTGGTCCAGAGAAATATTATGATTTTAGGCTGTGTGTCAAACTAATTTATATTAGGAATATTATATGTGACCACAATATGGATAACATTTCACAAGATCCTTTAGTTTAGAATTTCTTGAAACTTAAATTATCAAAATAAGATACTTTTGGAAAACCTGTTCCAGCACTTTTAGGTCACTACCTTTACCTGTCCAATTAAACGACGACTATATATTATATATATTATTGGGATTTGTATATATATAAATTATATATAAGAGATATCCAGGTATCTATTGACTCATCACAATACCTCTGGAACCATAAGGCGTAGAGACCTGAAATTTGGTAGGAATATTCCTTTTGCCGAGTAGAGGTCAGCTAAGAACGGCTTTTACGAAATTCCATAATGAATGAAAATGCTACCCAAAAAATATTCCACGCAGACGAAGTCGCGCGTTCAGCTAGTACAAATATATATGTATTAGTATGTAGGTCAATATATATCTTTTGTATGTATCAATTTAAGTATTTATGTATGTTTTTGTATATATTTTTATACTATACATTTTAGACACCACCTACCCTTTCTCGTAACAAAATTTCCCTAACTGTGAGGTTGTTTGGCAGAAATGGCTAATAAGCGATAAGGCCAACTTTTTGTACCCTATGATGATGTTATTGAATGTATTTAAAATTCAAAATATCATTATTCAAGTAGGCCTTCACAGTACCCCAGTAGCGGGCATGGCCACTGTGGCGGCGATCTGTCCTTACCTGGAACAAGGGCTTTCCTTGGAGCACCGGACGCTTTCCTACAGAGTGGTGCAGGGTCTGACCGGACATGGGTGCTTCGGAAAGTTCCTGCACCAATCTGGCAGCGAGGAGTCACCCCTTGTCATCAGTGTGGCGCAGCTATCGATTCAGCGCGTCACACTGTGGCAGACTGTGCGGTCTGGGGACCTCAACGTCACCTCCTGGTGGTTGGTCAGCAGCGACCTCTCTTTGGGGAGCATTGTAGGCGCGATGCGCGAAGCCCACGAGAAAGAGAGGGAGAATGCAGTGGACGCTCCCCCTTATCGCCGAAGGAGGCGCAATACAAGGCGGCGCATGTTTGCGCACCTCCTCCCGCCTTCGTGAATCCTTCATCGGACTCATCCAGGACACCAGGGCAGAATGCGAAAGCTGAACACCTGGTGCCTCACTAATGGATACAGAGGGTTCCGCTGGGTTTTAGTGGGTATTGCGAGACTACTATCGCCGAGTCCCACACTCCTGACAGGTCATCGGTCAGGGTTAGTGCGTAAATTGCATTTCCGAGAGACAAAAAAAAGGCCTTCACAGCACTTACACAAAGTCAAATATAGTTTTTTTATATCTTATTTCAGTCTACAACTGATGGTGATATCAAAGAACGACTTACAATATAAAGGGGTAAAATTACGAGGGTTCCTTCGCACCCTGTTCCGAGGAGAGCCCACAATAAAGTCAGTCGGTTGTTTGTTTTTTTCTTATAATCATTACAATATATTTTTAATTTACTCTATATGGATTAGAGAAATTCATTCAATCCCATGCTTTTCTATCTTCTAAGTAGCCATTCAAGTTATAGAAGGATTTTTCAATTAGTTTTCTTTTAATAAAAGGTTTCAATTTGTTAAATGACATCTTTGTAACTTCTTCTGGGAGTTTATTACAGTTACCCTTGAATGAATTGTTAATTATATGTAGCCTACTAAAATTTACAGCAATTATTCATGTACTGTTTGTGATGTACTACAAAGTATATTTTCTCTGTATCTTTCTCCAATAACATTACATTTTGTATTTTACTACATATTTACTGAGCCCAGCTTTAATATTTTCTTGTGTTAGACTCATATTTAAATTACGCTGCGGACTTTACACGTTAGCTTTTCCAAATTGTGTCACCATTCTCCTAAAGCTGCTATATAGTTAGATAAAGCGTATACTCGTTTGCGAATCCTGTAAAGTATAAATATCTACTAAAATCTAAAAATAGATTGATTTATTTAACATTTGATTTAGTCAAAATGTTAGAATTGCGGTTTGAATAGCGTTGCGGTATAACCTTCATATTTATTATATTGTGTACATCTTAGCTCTAAGCAATGATGTCATGTATTAGTAAGTGATGATACAATCTAGAAGAGATGGTAATTATCTAATCTATTAGGAGGTAAATAATATTATTTACCTCATCAAAACCTTAAGCTTTATATTTGTTTGTACGTGTATTTATTTCGATGTTTGATATACGTTTTGAAGTATTGTAGTGTGTTCGATAGTTTATACAATATTATCTGATTACAAATTCGCTTAAAATAATACACAATGTTTAAAATACACTTTTATTCCTCATCTACACAGTTGCATAAAAAACAACAAAAAGATGTAAAATCTTAAAATAAATTAAGGAAACCAAGTAAAGTAAAAGGAACTGAAATAAAATAAAGTTAAACTTAATTGATACCTTATGGAATCTTATTTCTAATGTAGTCCTTAAGGTCTTTTTAATTGAAGTGAAACTTTTTTAATTTCGCTGGGAAAGACTTTTAGGCACGAGCCCCGAGCTTAAGGTCAGGAGTGTGGGACTCGGTGACGCAGGAGACCTCGCAATAACTACTAAAACCCAGCGGAACCCTCTTGAGTGAGGCACCAGGTGTTCAACTTTCGCATTCATCCCTGGTGTCTCGGATGAGTCCGACTGAGGATTCAATGAGGCGCAAATCCGGCGGTGAGCCCATATCGGGTACGTCTGAGGTCGGTTTTCATACCCCTAAAGGTTATTTTTGAAGTGAAACTTCTTTAGGCACATAAAGGTAAACTTTTTAAGGATGAAATGCGTGATTATCGCCACGAAGATATGCAGAGTTTTTATGCTAATTCGTTTAATGATTAGGTTAGGTTAATTTTTAATATTCGCAAATAACATGTGGCATTTTAATTTGCCACTCATCATTTAATAATTTAGTAAATAAAAAAAAACAATATTTAATTAATAACATCTAATATTAACAAATGTCAGTTAATCTCTCACTTTAAGTCTCGGAAATCTAAAGTTTTAGTTTTGTATAAATATAAACAAGACTTATAAATTAGTTTGCCAAAGAATTTTCACTTGTGACTTTGAACTCACGCACATTTTCTATAGTCTTATTATAGTAGGTGTTAAGTAGTTATGAAATAAAGCTTTAAGCAATTCGTTTTGAGTAATTTGTAATTTTTTTTAATGGCCTTAATAAATTAAATAAGCCGCAGTCTCGAAGTATTCTATTAGATAGTCCAAATGAGGTTTTGCCAATGTAATATATATGGTTGTTCTTATGTAATTTTTTTTAAACTCTTTATTTAAGGAGCTTAGTCACTGTGCAATTATCTCGCTCCAAAAGGTAAACAATCATATAAAACACTCAATTATATACTCTTAAAATAAATTTTGACTAATTTATACACAATCTTTGATTTATTACTGTATGGTAATGTCAATAAAGTAATGAAATCCCTTATATCTAACTTATAACCTAGTTGCACAGCACAATCAATTCTAAATCGTTCCCCACACATTCCATCAACACATGGTAAATATCCTCAATTATCCCCCAAGTGGAGAAATTGGGTGTTGCCGATTTTTTTTATTAAATTTGCGTATTTGTTGCGATGGAATGTGACCGGAACGAAACCTTAACGCTATCCTTAAGTCCATCCGATTAATTTTACACCTTTCAAACCAACAGAATTTCAGCGGCTGTGATTGCATTGTCCTGTACCAAACGCCTTTCTCTCTCTCTCGACCTCTTATCAAAGTGCTCGGCCCAAGAAGAAAAGCAATAGGTTTTGACTTGCACAAATTTAACTAAAAGTTTTTATCTGATGTGGAATGCAATTTGGAACTCTTCTCAATGCTCCTGTTAATGTTGTTAGTTTAGAGTTTAGTTGATCAATATGTTCCTTTATAAGTTTATCGTCTATTATTAATATTTAATGGTCATAAATTAACTGTTTCCTGACTAAGTAGAAATTTCTTTTAATTTTGTTATTATTTTCATTTATTGTATTGTACATGTTCATTTTCAAGACCTCTAAGAATGTTGGTTTTACTTTTTATTAAATTTTTTGTTTGTTTTATTATTTAATTCATGTTGTGCCTTCTTTTAAATTATCCCTATTTTTTCACTTTTAAGGACATACTCTATAAAATATTTCAATGTATAAGTGTAAGATTACTAATAAACCAAATAAATAAAAAAAATCGTTTTTTAATGGGTTTCTAGCGGCTATTGTATAAAATTATGTGCACTAGTGCACATTCTACAAGGTATATAAAGGGTAATAATAAAAAATAATTTTAACTTATGATTCTACGAACTGTGTAAATGATTTTATAAAAAAAATGTTTTAATGCCGTAGTATAAGTGCATGACGTATTGAAGTTTTGTTTTGTAAATGTTTAATTGATGTAATTTAAATTTTAAGTTACTTATAAGTTATATTTAAGTTAAAATAAATGTAAACTTTTGTGATATTACTTTGTTTGAATAAAATATGATTCATATAATAATAATATTGGTATTATTTCACTTTGAATATATATCTAGCACTATTTGTTTATGCTTAACTGCCTCATTGGTCTAGTAGTTAGCATATACGACTACAAATATCAGGTCCTGGGTTCGAGTCCTGGGTCGGGCCAATTCGAAATCGATATTGAGTCTTCTATTAAGATTTTATCAATATTTGCCCGAAGTTGAAAAAAATTTGGCGGTGTGATCCACCCCGTGCCTCGGAGAGTACGTTAAGCCGTCGGTCTTGCGCCTGTTCTCTCTCTGGTCGGATGTGTCGGATTCCCATCACATCGAACTATGAGAGTGAAGGAATAGAGAATGCACTTGTGTGTGTACCATGCCTGCCAATCCTCAGTGGAGCAGCGTGGTGGGTCTATGCTCTAAAAGCCCTCTCTCATATGAGCGACGAGGCCTGTGCTCAGTGGCTCAATGGGCTGCTACTTACCTTAGGTTTTACTATTTTTTTTTAAAACAGACGTTTTCGCAAGTATCTATTAAGGCAGGCTTAAAAAACAAAGTTTTATCTATCAACCGTTTCAGGTAAACGAAAAGTCATTGGTAGATGTCCAGTATTTATATACATTAACAAATAAAGAAAGGGAACAACATAGATATGAACTTAAACTTAAAAACAAACACTTTCTACAAATAAAACTGAGCATATTTTCATTTATTAAGATTCCACAATCAATTTGGACTTGCCTTTACCTTTTAAAAAGTTGATAATTGTTTAAATGCCGGAAATTCTTAGATTTGAATCAAGTTGAAAATAAAGGTTTAATTATTTTTTATGAAAATAGTCATTATTGTATAAGTTGATATTAAAGAGTAACTGCTGAGTTACTCCAGTATCTCGAGACGAACAACCTTCTGAACTACCAATTCTAAAGAGCTTAGGATGGCCTACTTGAATAAAGATATTTCCGATTCAATTCAATATACTTTATAAGCGAATTTTGGTGTTCGACAGGGATGTGTTGAGTCACCATGGCTGTTCAATCTATTCATGGATAACTGTTTGACAGATTTAAAAGAAAGTGTGTATGGGTTAACAATAAATGAATTACTCATCAAATGTTTACTCTACGCCGATGATCAAGTAATACTTGCATCATCTGCTAACAGAGCTACAGGAGATGGTAAATATTATGAATGAAGCTTTGAAAAAGAAAGGAATGAAAGAGAATGTAAACAAACGAAAGTTATGCTTTTTGGAAAAATGATTTGGAACAAGTGGAAGAGGTGAAAGAATTTGTATACTTGGCATCTTAATTTACAAAAGATGGAACATGTGAAAGTGATATTCAAAGGAGAGTGAATGCAGGGAATGTGATAAAGTGGTAGTTTGAAATTGAGTGACAAAGTAAGAAATAGTGTGATAAGAGAACGATTTGGTATAAAAAAAGACGTAGTCTCTAAAATTGAGAAAGTTATGCTTAAATGGTTTGGGCACGTAGAGAGAATGAATGAAAGGAGACTGACAAAAAGGATTTATGAGTCAAGAGTAAATGCGAAAGTTGGAAGGGGAAGACCACGGCGAACGTTCCTGGACTAAATTCAGGACATTTTAAATAAGGGCCAGGTCAAGAGTACTCTAAACCAACGAACTTGTATGAAAGGTTTAATGAGAATGCAAGAAGCGAAGGAGATATGCAAGAATCGTGGCAAGGGGAAGGACGTGGCCTCTGCCTTCCCCAATGGGAATGATGGGCGTGATGCTATGTATGTATGTTTATTTTTATACAAATCTAATGAATCTATCTAATCTAAAAAATGCCACGTGTTTTTTGTCATTATTGTTTTTAATTAAATACTTAGGCAAGAAAATTTTTGAAATACTTTTATTTTTTATTTTATGATATTATATTATTAAATGACGAGTGGCAAATTAAAATGCCATATGTTATTTTTTAATATTAAAATTACCTAACATTCAAACGAATTCTCCGTGACGCTAATCATGCGTTTCATCCATTTAAAAATTACTCTCATGCGCCTAAAGAAGTTTCAGTTCAAAAATCAAAGATTCTGCTATGATTTTGCACATAGTAGAATGTTAAAGCGAGTCGCATAAGTAACTGTTTGTTGATTTATTCCTTTTTAATCTGAATCTGTGAGATCGACAAATTCCATGCGTATAATTAACATGACTGAGCTACAACAAAGTTTGGCCGGGTTGAGAATTTATAATCGGTGCAGTTGAACCTTGTGAACCTTGAACCGTTAGCGATGATAAAATCTATAGTTATGAGAAAAAAAACCCCAAGGTGTGTTTAGAAAATTATTATAACACGTGAATATTGTAACTTAAATGTGACCTTAATTTTTAGTAGCCAAATAATTTTAAAAACATTTGAAGTCATTGTCTGTTTACGGCTATCTTAATCTCTAAATGATAATCAACTGTAACCACTTTTACCTTTAACATATTACAAACAAATATGTTTTCTTTATAATTTTTGTAAATGTGTTTCTTTGTGTTTTTATGTGTGCAATAAAGTGAAATAAATAAATAAATAAACATGTTTTATTTAACAAGCTATTTTATACAATTCAGGATTGTCCCTCATTTAATTAGACATATTACATATGTCGTGTATTTGATGTAGATCACACTGCCCTTAACAATATATCATTAAAATGAATATTTTAGAAGATATCAAAGATTTAAAATTCGGCGGCTGTCGTTTGGCGGGCGCGAGTTGTGGCAAAGTTACGTAAGACTCAAATATATAGTGCCGTACTTTAAAATCCACATTTAAGTGTAAGCAGATGCAGTTGAACTGCCTCATTGGTCTAGTGGTTAGCATCTTCGACTAAAGACATGAGGCCCTGGGTAAGAGTCCTGGGTCGGGCCAATCCAAAAATCGATATTGAGTTTTCTATTAAGATTTTCTCAATATTTGCCCGAAGTTGGGAAGTTGGCGGTGTGATCCACACCCGTGCCTCGGAGTACACGTTAAGCCGTCGGTCCTGCGCCTGATCTCTCTCCGGTCGTGTCGGATTCCCGTGACATCGGATTATGAGAGTGAAGGAATATAGAGTGCACTTGTGTACTATGCCTGCCAATCCGCAGTAGAGCAGCGTAGTGGGTCTATGCTTTAAAAACCCTCTTTCCTATGAGTGAGGAGGCCTGTCCCAAGCAGTGGGACGTTAATGGGCTGCAACTTACCTTTTTTTTTAGATGCAGCTGCGCGACGCAGTCAATACTCTAACCTTGTATACACTATTTGAAAATGAATTTCCCAATGACAATTTAAGATCCGATGGGAGCAGTTATTCATTCTACTTGCCAGAAATATAAAGAGACAAAAAATGAATCATGAAATGTCAAGAGTTTAAGCACTTTGATGTAATATGTTTATCATACCAAATAAGGTTTATTCAATGATTTATTCCATGAATACTTATAAAATATAATCATCATGTAAATGTTATGATAATATAATTAGGACTAGATAGAACGACTAAAAAGTGTTGTAAAAAACTACTTGAACTTTGATTTGATTTTAAAATAAGTGACAGTATATTAAAGTCCCACTGCAGCTCGTAGAAGAAAGGGTTTTTAGAGCTTAGACCCACCACGCTGTTTCAATGCAAGTGAGAAGACTATAAATATTCCAAAATTGGGCCTGGTATGACGTTTTCCTTGACTGAAACATAATGATGGATTAAAGAGAACAAACAAGCACGTCAATTTCTATTTATATAATATAATCTTAGTATTTCTTCCCAAGATTCCAACCCGCAACATTTCTGAATAAAAATTTAAGAATCTCACAGTTATCTTTCTTTTTTTACAGTTTAATTTTGCACGAAAAGTGTTTAAGTCCATGCATTAATTAGGTATTGGTTCCATGGAGGAAGGTTATTGAAATCCTCATCTTGGGTAAACTAAACTTCGATTAATTCGCATAAAATAAGTTTATATAGGTCATATTTCATGTTATATATGCAAATATTAGTGTATATATTATATAAAATCTATTAACGAAATACTTTTATGGCAAAATGGTTTTATTCATATCATATTATTGTATACACATCTCAATTTAGTTATGTTTTACTTTAAAGGTTATTGAAGTGAAACTTCTTTAGGCGCATGAGGGTAAAATTTTAGCGTTAACGAAGTAGTTTTAATATTTACAAATACCATGCGGCGTTTTAATTACCCACTCGTCATTTAATAATAATAAAAACATTTCATAAATTTAAAATTCAGAAACAAAATTTAAATAATGATTTCCAATGTTGACAAAAACATGTCGCACTTAGTTATAATAACTAAAAAACACTTTTAAAATTTTAATGACAATTAAATTCCTAACATATCTTCCTTTTTTCCTCTCAAAACAAGACTCAAAGAAGTTTCACTTCTGTTATGTGTACTTTGTACGCACATTTAACTTGTTTTATTGTTTATAAAAAATTTAAAATCCTACATTTGTTAGGATGGAGTGGGGGGGGGGGGGGGGGTATGGGGGCTTTATATTGGGGATCAGACATCCTAACGTTATTATTGAATAGCCCCTTAGACGATGTTTGAGGTGAGTAGTATTTTAAAAGTCAGAATTAAAAGCTAGGTTAGATTTTGTGAATGGTATGACAGAAACGTCGGAAAACAGTTGTGTTCCGAATTCATTCAACCTGAACTTTGTATAACAAGTAGTTCCAGTGATTCTGATGAAAAGTTAAATGATGTTTCATCTTCCTAATATGAAGCAAATGGGTATATTGAGTTGCTTTAGTAATTGAGATCGCGATGACTCAAGTGTATGATACATTACATATACATGTTACTAGTGCACTCGAATAGATGACCATTCAGAAATCGCCAACAAATCTTGCAAGTCCAAACCGGGAAATATCTAATAAAAAATCTTCAGATGAATCTAGTACTATGTACATATGAAATGACTTGCTCTGCCTACGACTTCGTCCGCCTGGAATACCCTTTTTAGGTAGCATATTTAATATTTTAGGGGGTCCTTATTTTACAAATAAGACACATACGTTCTACTACTTTAATGAGCTAATTGTAGTGTTTCATCAAAAATCGGTTCAGTATTTTAGACGTGAAAGCTCTACAAACAGACTGAGCTACTTTCGTGTTTATAACATTAGTAAGGATTATCATTTTACACACATGAGTCATTTATATTGAATCAACAGGCTACAAATAAGTTTCAAGTTTCTAACTCTAAAAATGACGATACTTCCATCCCTTACAATCCTTTTTCGCATTTAAAAGTAGCATATATCCCTTCTGCCTGTGTAAGGTAGGTAACATCCTATTAACGTCCCACTGTTGGGCACAGGCCTCCTCACTTGTAGGAAAGAGGGTTATTAGAGCATATAACTTAGCACGATGCCCCACTGCGAGTTAGTAGGTAGTACACAAGCGCTAACAGAAATGCCCTCTCTATTTCTTCACTCTTATAGTACGATGTGACGGCAATCCGACCAGGCAGAGATCAGGCACAGGACCGACGGCTTAACATGCTCTTCGCGGCACGGGATGGAGCACATCGCCAACTTACCTAAAAATCTTATTTATTTTTATTTATTTATATACTCTTTATTATACACCAAAGAAAAAATACAAAGTATAAGAGTAATAACAAAACAAGTAATAACAAAACAAATGCAGAAAAAGGCGGTCTTATCGCTAATCAGTGATTTCTTTCAGACAACCTTAAGGAGAAAGAAATTGTACTAAAATAAGTGGGAGGTGCATAAAGAAATAATACATACTAATATTAAAAAGAATACAAATATTATAAAATATATTTACATATACATACTAACACAGTAATAAAAAACTTAATAGTAAACTCAATATTTTTTTTTTAATTCGCCTGGCCCGGGACTCGAACCCAGGATCTCTTGTCTATAGCTGAACATGCTAACCACTAGACTAGTAAGGCAGTTTAATTAAAATAAGTTACAAATTTTACAACTGAAAAAATATTATTTTTCTTATATTGTTATAGAAAGTTCTGCATTGATTACACTTATATGAAATGCCGGCCTATCTGGCGCAGTGGTGCGAGTACTCGCTTTGCTAGCAGAGGTCCCGGGTTCGAGCCCCGGTAGGACGAAATTAAGAATTGCATTTTCCAATTTGTCTGTGTCTGTATTGGTGGGTTTCGGCTGTGGCTAGTTAACACCCTACCGCCAAGTAAAGAGATTTGTGTTCTGGTACGATACAGTATAGAAACCATAAGAGGTAAATTGCCTCTTACCAGATTAACGCGCTTCCATCTTACACTCTATTATCACTTACCAGCACTGTCAAGCGCTAAATTGTTAGCAATTTAAAAAAGTCTACTAATAGTGTACACTCCCCCTACTTAACATTGAGCTAATTGGCGTATAGTATATCATTTAGTAACTAATAATTACCAGTATGATACTATAGATAAGCTATTAACACTTGTAGAATACTTACCTCTTACTAGTTTAACGAGTGCCCATTTTAACCTGTATGAGTTACTTGCTCATTAAGTGTGATTACATTTAAGCAATAAAAATATTCTAGTCAAGGTCAACATTATTTACTTTATGTAAAATGACTTGGTGTGTTTTTAAGACCACACGATAGAGAAGAAAACATAATCATTCATAATGATAATTTATAATTGTGCTTATATTATTGTCCATGATCTTATACCATTACGGTTGCCTATGTTACTCCTTATATTAGCAATATGCTGATGAAAGTGCCGTTAACATCGGTTTAGACGTTTCAGATGGTAACCAAAACAAACAGACTGACGTATAAAACTAAAAAAAATATTTATATACTTTTTATATAAATAACGTAAATAATATCACATGTATTTAGTGAAAAGCTTTGAAATAACAAACGAGTCAACTAATTTTATAAAGTTTGTTTGCTTGAAACTCGGAAGCTTCTCGTCCGATATAAAAAAATATTTTAGTGTAAGTAAGCCCTTTTACCGAGGAATGCTATATACTGTACATCATCACGCTAAGACCACTACCAAGGTGCACCAATGAAGAATGTTTCAAAATCGGTGTTTTATTTTCCTTTAGAGATTCCTCTGCTTAAACGGTTAAAGTTTCGCAAAAATCTTGTATGACAGAGCTGTT
This sequence comes from Elymnias hypermnestra, assembly GCA_015832385.1. Lineage (NCBI taxonomy): Eukaryota > Metazoa > Arthropoda > Insecta > Lepidoptera > Nymphalidae > Elymnias > Elymnias hypermnestra. Next base: position 2,245,554 of record JACTOM010000891.1, read on the forward strand.
GCCCTTTAAAAGTTTTATTAAAAAGTCCACAACAACATATACCTATGTTTTAAAGTTGATTCACTATAACCGTTTCTATAATAATCAAAATTTTTTCGCTCTACATCAATTTTACCATATAAACACGTGTAACATAATATAAACAGCGTAAAGATAATTATGTATCTTTGAATATCGAATTAACAGGTAATGAATATATTAAATCTGTTTATAGGAAGTTAAATTATACTTTTATGCTAATGAGAGCAGGTTTTCACTACCACGGTCTGGCCCGAGTACACGTCATAGGGGTACGACCGACCTCGAACCGGTCATAGAGCCGCGCACGTAACTGAGTTATTGCTACGACACTTCTGTGAGTAGGTCAAGCTCATTTATGGACGCTAACTAGTAAACCCAGCCCATATTTTACGTATACGCTTGGAATTAGCCTTTTTTTTTGGATCTATACTCGAAAACAACTACGTTCTTTTACCTTAAATGACGTAGTCCCAAAATACTGTATTTGTACTGTATAGCGGGTTCAGTGGCGCAATGGTGCAAGAACTCACTAGCAGAGGTCCTGATGGTATGTGATGATACAGTCTAAGATAGAAGCGCACTAATCTAGAACGAATCTTCGAACAGTGCGTGTTGCCAGTGATTACCTACGGATCGAATACGTGGTTGCTGACTATGGGCCTCATTCGAAAGCTCAGAGTCACTCAACGTGCGATGGACAGGTCTATGTTCGGAGTTTCTCTACGCGATCAAATCAGAAATGGGGAGATCCGTAGCAGAACCAAAGTCACCGACATAGCCGTACGTATTGCGAACCTGAAGTGGCAATGGGCGGGGCACTGTAGTCTGACGAACCGATGGACGTTGGGGTCGGAAGGTGCTGGAATGGCAACCCCGCACCGGACGACGCAGTGTAGGAAGACCCCCCACAAGGTGGCCCGAGGATATAAGGAGGGTAGCCGGTAGCTGCTCGAGCCAGGTGGCGCAAGATCGGGCCTTGTGGGCATCATTTCGTGAGACCTAGGTCCAGCAGTGGACGTCCATCGGTTGGAGCGACGAAGACGACGATGAATCTAGAACGAGGCAATGTACCTCTTAACAGGTTGACGCGCTTACATCTTAGACAATATCAACACTTACATCAGGTGAGATTGCAGTCAAGTGCAGAATAGAGAGAGAGAGAGAATACACTTTATTGTACACCATAAACAATACTTACAATATATACCATAACTTAATCATAGGGTACAAAAAGGCGGCCTTATCGCTAAGTAGCGATTTCTGCCAGGCAACCTGAATAGACAGTAGGAGGAAGCTGGCAAAATTCCCAACCTACATATTTCACCACAACCATTCCTTCGGGAGCGTACAACTAAAAAGAAGAACTAATATATTTGACAAAGTGAATTGCCAGTTTACAAAAACTTTTTAGCTTTTATTTTAGCGGTATCAATGTTCTGTAATAGATATTTAGAAAATATAGAATAATTGACACTTCAATATCACTTTTTTTTTTTTCATTTTTTTTTTTTTTTTTTCGCTGGGAAATGCAATTTAAGCACTAACCCTGACCGATGACGAGTCAGGAGTGTGGGACTCGGCGATGGAAGGTCTCGCAATACCCACTAAAACCCAGCGGAACCCTCTTCATCCATTAGTGAGGCACCAGGTGATCAGCTTTCGCATTCTGCCCTGGTGTCCCGGATGAATCCGACGGAGGATATTTCAATATCACTTACAATTATTCTTAGAAACAACCGTCTTCTGGCTTTTGTATAACCATAAATTCTATACGATTTAGCCATATTTTTGTGGTTATATTCCTCTAGGTTGAACCCATTTTTTTAAATAAAAAGCTGAACATTTAAAGTTAAGTTTACAGGTTAACGTATTATTATATAATTAATTAAATATTCTTACTTAGAGAGTGAGAACACCTGCTTTCGTGTGTATTATGTGTCGTGAATTGTGTATATGTGATAAGGAATAACAAAAAAAATTGTTATTTTAATTAAAACAATTGATAAGCCGTTGAATTTGCCTATATACGATTCATGAACTTGGACTATATGGTAGATTACTGATGCATGGGTCATATGGACCACTTAATAAGCTTAATATTATTTTGAAAAATCATTGTAAAAAAACAAAATATACATTATTCAAGTAGACTTAAAAAGCACTTCTGAATCGTCAGTAGTCTGTCCATTGGTAATGAATCTACCCCCGGTTAGGAAAGTCGATTTCGCTGAGAAGAAACCGACAAGAAACTCAAAGATTACTCCTTTAAACATAATTTTTGTATGTTACCATGTGTTTAGGTTTCATGTGCAACTGGATTCAAGTCCAAACATCTTTGTCACTTAAATAATCTTCAATATTTTGTAATAGGACGTTTTTAACATATTTCTTAAAACTATGTGAAGGTAAGCTCCTTCACTCTGAAATATAACATTACAAGTTTGTTTTTATTTCTTGTATTAAAATTGATATGTCTTCTCTATATATCGTTTATTATGTATTTAGTTTATTATCGAAGGTAAGTAACAAATTTAAGGATAAATTAAATATATTAAAACAAATAAAACCCAAGGCAAAATCCATACGCAACTTAACGTAATCGCTCAACAGAAGAAACACGCCAAAGTAGCTTCTATCGCAGTGTCGATCTGTAACACGTTATTTTCGAATTGTGTTATAACCCCTCACGTCAAAGGCGGGTTTCCCGGCGCAACGCGTGCGGGAAAATATATAATTTGCAGTTCAACTAGAGCCAGTGTGTGGAGGACGCCGGAATGATTCAAGACGTTTTTTCTTCTCAGTTGAACATAATATGACTAAGATTATGAAATAATATCCACCTGAATAGTGAATAATTTTGTATTTCCTCCATCGAAAAACCCATTCGAGCGCGTGGCGGTCGCGCGCCGCGCTTGCGCCATATTACCGATACTGATTCCGTTCAAGCCTTTAAAATGCAATTTGCATAATTATAACCGATTGTTTAATTGAAAAATGCAATTTTAACTTTTTCTTATCTAAGCGGATATACATTGAAAGTGCGTGCCTACAAAGTACACATCTCAGAAGTGAAACTAATTTTTAAGTCTTGTTTATATTTATATAAATCTAACACTTTAGATTAGGAAAGCCGTTGACCGAACAGAGTGGAAAGCACTGGTGAAGAAACGGACACCACTTTCAAACTTGAAGAATACGACCGAGAAGAAGAAGAACACTTTAAATTTCCGTGACTTAGTGGGAGGGAAAGAGGAAGATATATGAAGAATTTAATGAATTTGCCACGAAAATGCTACGTGTTTTTTGTCAATATTAGATATTATTAATTAAAATTTGCTTTTGAATTTGAAATTTACAAAACATAATATAAAAAATTAACTTTTATTGTTAATTGTAAATTATTATCTAAAACACCGTGACCACCGAGATTCGTTCTATATATGGTTTTGTAATTTTTTTTATAATTTCTAGTTCAAAAGACGGATTGTAATACATATTTCTCTGTATAAGATAACGATATGTACTAAAACGATACAAAAATATTTAAACGTTAACAACAACGCCGAGAGCTTTGACATTTTAATATGTATTCATTTTTATTAAATGTTAACTATATAGAATTGTTTCTTTATATACAATGTGTTAGGAGACCACTTCTAAAAACTAAGTTCATCATCATCATCTCAACCGATGGACGTCCACTGCTGGACATAGGTCTCCTCCAAGGATTTCCACAATACACGGTCTTGTGCGGTTTGCAACCATCGGCTTCCGGCGACCCTTTTCAGGTCATCTGTCCATCTGGTGGGGGGTCTACCAACGCTGCGCTTACCGGTACGCGGCCGCCACTCCAGTACCTTGGGACCCCAACGTCCATCGGTTCGCCTAGCTATGTGCCCTGCCCATCGCCACTTCAGCTCGGCGACTCTTCGAGCTACGTCGGTAACTCTTGTTCTTCTGCGAATCTCTTCGTTTCGGATTTGATCCCGAAGAGATACTCCTAGCATAGCTCGTTCCATCGCCCGCTGTGTGATCCTGAGCTTCCTAATAAGGCGCATAGTCATTGGCCATGTTGCCAAAAACTAAGTTAAACATAATTTAATCATTACTTTACTAAAAAATACCAGGAATGAAACACAAGATTAAAAACAGCTGATGTCTCAGCTCGGGTCAACGACCGCTGGCTGCCGGCGCAGCTGCCGTGATTTTTTGAAATTAGGATCGATTTATTTACGCTCCATAATCATAGGTGTCATTAGTACTATAGGCTCTCTTCTATTTCGAAAGCGGTCTCCTAACACCTTGTATAAACAACGTAGTTAGACACTGTTCAAAGATTTGAGAAGTACCATTCAGATTATAAAGTTTTAACATAAAAATAAAAGGTCATTAGTTTTTTAAATCAGAATAATGATGAGAATATTGCGTATTACGTAAAGCATTAGCATTGTTTCATAATAACAAGGTGGTATTATGGTATTATAATAGGTATTATAAATATTATTACGCTTTATAAATGACGTGTGTAGCATGTGTTACGCCACGTTGGCCGAGCTTGCTTCGGCGCACGAGACCGAACACGCAGTACGTTGATACTCGATTCTAATTACACGTATAGAATACTAAGCGAGTCAATTACATAAGAGACTCGCCAGCTAGAAGTTCCCTGGTTCGATTTCAAGCTAAATAAAATTTTAAAATTTATATATGTCCGTATTGCCGGTATCCGCTTTGGGTTTAAAAGTAGCAAGACTTAACGTAAAAAGTTACGCTTCAGTACGAGGCTATATAAAAACCATTGAGACGTAAATGCTTGTTGATTTTACAAGATTTACCAGATTATTATGTTACTATATGAGATTTAAACATCCTACCATTAGTTGAGATAGCGGTTAGCTCGGGTTAACGATTTCTAGCTCCCGCCCGGCACGGCCCGGCGACCGTTGACCCGTGCGTTCGAGCATCAGCTGTTTTTTACTTTGGGCATATGAGCGTAAAATTTACGTGTGATTAGTGTCATGAAGACGTTTAGCGTTTTTTATGCTAATTCGTTTGAAGGTTAGGTAGTTTTAATAGATACAGATAATATTGGGCATTTTAATTTGCTACTCGGAATTTTATACTTTAACATACTAATTTTGATAAAATATGAAATATAATATTTCATAAATTACCTTTTCTAAATTTTAAGTTCAATAACAAAATTTAAACACGTGGCATTTTTATTTACAATTCGTCATTTGAGATTCCAATAAATTATTTGTATGAATTATCGACAATTTTAATGACAATTAAATTCCTAACATGTTTTCCTTTTCCCCTCCCTCTAAGTTTCGGAAATCAAAAGTTTTAGATTTGTATAAATATAAACAAGACTTAAAAAATAATTAGCCAAGAAGTTTTACTTGAGACATGTGTCACCCACGCACTTTTAATTTTTTTTTGAGTAAAATAATGTATTTTTAATGAAATATCGTTACATTTAGCTGTTCACTCGATGGAGCGTAAATATTGCGTAAATATAAAACGTTTTAAAAAGTCTGTAAAACCCAGCGGAATCCTTGTCATCCGTAAGTGACATACCAGAGGATCTGCATGTGTATTCCTTCATGGGGCCTGGGATGTCTCCGATTGAGGATTCATGGAGGCGGAAGCAGGTGCACAAACATAGGCATGAATCAGGGTATCCCGCCTCCTACGTCGGTGAAAGGGAGCATCTACCACAATGTCGCTCTTTCGCTTTAGTGCCTCCTTTAGCGAGATTACGGTGTCACAGAAGAAGACCCCTTTTGCCGAACATATCTCACTGGAGAGCATCCCAGAAAGAAGTCCCTACTGATATCTATATCAAGTATATAGACGAAATATAAAGACGATTCATACAACATCGATTTTATATCCATAACGTAGAAGCCTGTCATCAAACCAGCCCCGACTGAGGCACTAAATTATGAAGCCTCGTAAAGAGATTTACTTTAAGTATTCTTGCTTAAATTACAATATTTTAACGCCGATTGACCCGGACTTGGAAAAGGTGCAAATAAATAAAATAAAAATTGTTAATATTTTATATAACACCATTTGAAAGTAGATTGGGTCATCAAGCTACCTTGACTGCTAGACCTTGAACAGAATTCATCGTGGATGTAACACTCTTGCGAAAGTACTAACTCTTTTGACTAGCGAGAACCGCTAGTTTTTTCCAGTGGTATTTCCCGCGTAACTCTCGATCCTGTGGAAATATGGAGACATGTAAAAGTTGTTGTGGTTGTTGCTGTTGTTTTTTCAGTGTGCTTTTATGTTAACTTGTTTAAATGTTAATAAAATAGTTTTTGATTCATCAATTCAAATCCAAATACATTTTTTTAAACCTGTAGTGAAAGACACTTGATGTTGGTAGTCTTTTTTGAATATTAATAAATAAAATGAAAACTCTTTTGCGAGAAATTGTACGACTTCCATTAAAAGCTCACGTTTAAAATAGTCTATGTAATGACTTTAAGAAGTACGTTTTTAATTGACTTATTTTTTACCTTACTTATTATTTATTGGTTTAATAATAATAGTTAGCTTGATATGTTATAGTACGGTATCCCACTATGCCTTGTTTTGTTATATATCTAAGCGATTAGACAGTGGTTTCGATGAAAGCTTCCAGGTGGGTGGACTCTATTTGACACTTCCAATAATTAATATTGGCGAAAAGGAAAGTAAATCCGTTCTGTAGTTTTAAGTTTAATAAGTTTATCGTGAATAGACAGACAGAAGAAGACACCTCCACATTCCCAATGAGAACTTACACAACTATTTAACAATCAGGCAAAATCGTCGTCGTGGCTTCAACCGATGGACGTCCACTGCTTGACATAGGTCTTAGTTAATGACGTCCACAAGGCCCGATTTTGCGCCGCCTGACTCCAGCGGCTACCTGCGACCCTCTTTATGTCATCGGTCCACCTTACTGCGGGTACCGGGTACTGCTCCGCCCGGTGTGGGATCGCCACTCCAGCATCTTCGGGCCATAACGTCCATCGGTTCGTCGGACTATGTGCCTCGCCCATTGCTACTTCAGCTTTGCGATTCGTAGGGCTATATCGGTGACTTTGGTTCTAGTACGGATCTCTTCATTTCTGATTCGATCACCTAGAGAAATTCCGAGCATAGCCTTCTGCATCGCACGCTGATTGACTCTGAGCTTCCGTATGAGGCCTATAGTCAGCGACCACGTCTCGGAACCATAGGTCATCACTAGCAAAACTCACTGTTGCCAGTGATGATCGAAGGTGCAAGTAAAATACTTTTGTGAAAAATGTTTTATTGACGAATAAATCTAAATCGTCAGATTTAGTTGACGGTGATATTTGTACATACATTTAAAAGTGTAATTTTTTTAACAGCACTAGCCTGTAATCACACCAGAAGTTAAGCAAGTGGTACAGTCTAAGATGGAAGCGTGATAAACTGGTTATAGGTTATTTACCTCTTATGGTATATGCACTTTTATGCTTATAGGTATATCTTTGCTGGTAGGGTGGTAACTAGCGACGGCTGAGGCCAAGAGATCGAACCCGGAAGCAAAGTCCTTTATCGTTATATTAGCGATTTGGAACATATATTATGACTTTATTTAATTACTAGCAAAACCCCGCGGTTTCAACCACGTACATACTGATCTCGTGGCAGTGGAAAGTCTACAAAGTCGGACTATAAATTTATTTTCGTTAACATAATTTTATTTCACTTAGTTTTTAATTACTTCTTTTCAGATTTTTAGATACACACTTACATTCATAATCTAATCAAATTACAACGAATATATATCTAACTAATACATTTTTATATTCGTAACATCATTTACGTAGAATGTCCGACACTAGCAAATTTAAGAATATTCTACACATATAGAAAGTTTTTTTTTAAATTCCAGTAATTTTTAGCTTATTACTTACAGCATTTGACACTGGAGTTCGACTCGAGATACATTATGTCCGATTGTCCGGAAGTACGAATTTAATAATTTAAAAAGCATTTTACATGTATTAATAATATGGTTTGATTATTGTCGGCACTTTTATTAACTTTTAAAATGTGAAAATGTAGCTATAGTAGCAAAACTACAGTAGTTGGATCTAAGGCATCGCGGACTTTTTTGTAGATATTAATACCTTCTATACGCTTAATACTGTAAAACATTTTTTTGTTCCATCATTAATAGTTTCCGCTGCGCATGTGATGACAGATTTTTTGCAACTAATTTATTTTCACCTCGGGTTACATTAATGCATTTTTATTATTGATCCCTAATCTTATTGAGAAAGTACTATAGCTTATTCACGCAGTGATAATGTACCTTTGTAATGGTGAAAAAGTTATTGAACTCGTTCCAGTAGTTTTTGTGTAAAAACGTCACAAACATAAAAATCAAAACTCTTTGTAATATTAGTTTAGATATATAAGTCCATTTAAAAGGTTATGCAGAGATTTTAAATCCAACTATGCTATTTTAGGGATATGTTTAATCATACAAAAAGCTGTTTACATCGTTGTTTATCCAAATAAAGGCTCTTGCGGTCATCGGTTTGTTAATGAGAGTGGCAGGTGCCCACAAACGGCACGCTTCGGGAAAACCGCTAGACATCGTTAGTGGAGGCCACGCCACGCCACGTAAACAGTTACAACAATGCAACGTATTTTACATTACGTAATAATTTATGCACAAGACATTTTACGTTATAAATTATATAGTCACCATCCATGATTTTTTTAAATAATAAATATTTATTTGTTTAATTAAAGGAATGAGCTGTGGTCAACGTTATCTACGTGTGGGGTGAGCGGAAATCTGATTCAAGCATTGAAGTCTCTCTATGAGGGTTCTAGTGCTTATGTCAGAATAAACGGAGTGTACACGGAGTGGTTTCTTGTCGAAAGAGGTGTTCGACAGGGATGTGTTGCGTCACCATGGCTGTTCAACCTATTCATGGTTAACTGTTTGACAGATTTAAAAGAAAGTATGTATGGGTTAAGAATGAATGAATTACTCATTAAATGTTTACTCTACGCTGATGATCAAGTAATACCTGCATCATCTGCTAATGAGGTACAGGAGATGATAAATATTATGAATGAAGCTTTGAAAAGGAAGGGAAGGAAAGTGTAAACAAAACGAAAGTTATGCATTTTGAAAGAGGTCAATCTATGATGAATGGCAATATTTTGATAGATGGGGAACAAGTGGAAGAGGTGAAAGAATTTGAAGACTTGAGATCTAAATTTACAAAAGATGGAACATGTGAAAGTGACATTGAAAGGAGAGTGAATGCAGGGAATATGGTAAATGGTGCTCTGCCTTTATGAATAGCCAGATGGTGTCTCAAAGGGCCAGGCTGGCAGTGCATGCAGGAGTGTTGGTACCAACACTTATGTATGGTAGTGACAGTTGGATATGGTAGAAGAATCACAAAAGTGAAATAAATGCGGTAGAGATGAGAGCGTTGAGAAGTATGAATGGATTGAAACTGAGTGACAAAGTAAGAAATAATGTGATAAGAGAACGTAGTGGTATAAAAGATGTGGTGGCTAAGATTGAGAAAGGTATGCTTAGGTGGTTTGCGCACGTAGAGAGAATGAATGAAAGGAGACTGACAAAAAGGATTTATGAGTCAAGAGTGAATGGGAAAGTTGGAAGGGGAAGACCAAGGCGAACGTTCCTGGACCAAATCCAGGACATTTTAAATAAGGGCCAGGTAAGGAGTACTCTAAACCGACGAACTTGTATGAAAGGTTTAATGAGAATGAAAGTAGCGAAAGAGATATGCAAGGATCGTGGCAAGTGGAAGGACGTGGTCTCTACCTATCCCTATGAGAATGAGGCGTGATGCTATGTATGTGTGTATTCGTTCATAATACCTTAATACAAGAAGTAAACTAAATTAAGTATAATACAATGTACCTAAATGTATGAAAAACATTTGTCCCTCAATTAGGAATAAAGCTGTATTTTATTATTATTATCTCACTAATCTTGGCCATCGATTTTTTTTAGTGATGCTTAAAATAACAAATTAAAAGTGCCTGCGTACAAAGTGCACATGTTAGACATGTAACTAACTTTTAAATCTTGTTTATATTCATACAAATCCAGAACTTTAGATTTCTGTGACTTAAAAGGATGGAAAAAGGATGATGATGAATTAAATTGTCATTTAAATATTAAATGTGTCGAAAATTAATACAAATAATTGAAATCTCAAACGATGAATTGTAAATAAAAATACCATGTGTTTTTTTGCTAATAGATATTATTAATTAAATTTAGTTTTCGAATTTAAAATTTAGATAAGAGAATTTGTGAAATGTGTTTATTTTATATTTTATGAAAAATAGTAGATTAAATTATTAAATGACGAGTGGAAAATTAAAATGCCACATGTTATTTGTAAATATTAAAACTACCTAACCTTCAAACGAATTGCGCCTAAAGAAGTTGCCCTTCAAAACATATCATTAGTACAGTAATCAATAATTTATCTTTGAAGCACTGTCTTACAAAATGATTTTCAGAGAATAGAAACATCATGATAAAACCTATTAATGTCTTGCAAGGGGTGTTGAGATATATGTAATCTATCAAAACATATATTTTACAATTTGTTGAATATAATCTGGCAGTAATCGAATCCGAGCTACCTGCTAGCAAAGTGCAAGAGCACCTTTGAAGCTTTGTTAGTGATGTTTATACACTAATTATATAAATTAGATTACAAATTAAAAGCGAGGTACTGTAAAATTTTCTTGCTACTTTAATAATTGTAGCAAATGTATTCATAGAATTAGCTAACATTTACTACAGACTAGTGTAGCTAATTCTGAAAGCATTACTTTTTGTTATTACTACACTGGGTGCTTATAATATAAAATTTTACATCTAAAAATTTGTTAAGTGTACAACTTTTTAAGGAACATGAGTTAAAAATTGAGTTAATCTAAAAATATAACAAAATGCAAGGAATATAAATTAATGAAGGGCTCTATGTATTTTTGTTTAGAGTCTGACATTGCACCCCTCAACAATGCCAAAGCTGTCGTTAACATACCACTTTGTCTGACCATGGAAAGCGCAGATACAGATCACGAAATTTCCTTTTGGATTTTACAACTGGCATTGCTTGATTCATCAATCAATTTGAGATGCCAGGCAGTGTCAGCCAGTGGACCACCTCCGCAATGATCACTGACGTAAATGACTTGATTTCTGCGAGTCATTGTACTGTCTTTGTCACCTACATATTAAATATTTTAGTCATACTTTTTTAAACTTAACGTTACGAAATCTCAATTCTTTTAAATGGAAGGTGATATAATGTCAGAACGGATTGCCATGTCACACAGGGACAAATTTTAATGGATAACAATGACAATCACTAATTATCTAGTAGCTGACGTATCTAGTAATAGTATTCTATGCATGCAGTGTAAATTGTCAATGGCGTCGATTCTGTCGTTACCATTCTCTAAACTACATTTTATTTTAATTTAATAAGAGATAGACGGTGTCTATTCGGATTTTAATGTTATTTAAATAGGTATTTGATAGTACACTACGCTGCTCCACTGAGAGTTGGCAGGCTACACAATTGACGGCCTCGCTGGTGCAGTGGTGCAGTGGCCCCGGTAGGACGAATTTAGGAAACTGTATTTTCTAGTTTGTCTGTGTCTGGACTGATGGAAGGCTTCGGCGGCGGCTAGTTACCAGCCTACCAGCAAAGACATACCGCCAAATAAAGACATTTGTGTTCCTGTACGATGCTGAGTAGAATCCTTAAGGTGTATGTCGCCTCTTACCAGATTAGCGCGATTCCATCTTAGACTGTATACTCACTTACCATCAGGTGAGATCACAATCAAGCGCCAAACTGTTACCAATAAAAAAACATACCCCTGAGAGAGAGAGGACACTATATTGCAGACAAGGTTAAAATAAAAGACATTCAAAACTGCAAGCAATCTCTTCCAGAAAATATATAAATTTTAAGTATTTCATCACTAGTTTCATTATAACCAACAGGAAACCCACTAGTTTGTGTGAAGAGTGGGTTTCAAATTGTGAATAAGTACATTAATATATTTTTGTTTATAAATATATAAGGAATAGTCTCATTATCACCTTTCGTTTCATTTTTACGAAAAGTAACCTAAAGGTGATTTCTATAACCTCTAAGCCAATACGGCTTTCCAATGTTAAATAATATTTTGTGCTGCTACGAAATACCGCAATATATTGCTGCTTCATGATGATATGTTTGAGGACCTTTTACGTCGTCTACAGCTGGAACAAGTTCGTCGGTTTAGTGTACTCTTGAGCTGGCTCTTATTTCAAATGTCCTGGTTTTGGCCCAGGAACGTTCGCCTTGGTCTTTCCCTTCCAACTTTCTCTTTTGGTCTTAACTCGTAAATCCTTTTTGCCAGTCTCCTTTCATTCGTTTTCTCTACGTGCCCAAACCATCTAAGCACAGCTTTCTCAACTTTAGTCACTACATCTTCTTTTACACCACAACGTCTTATTACACTATTTCTTACTTTGTCACTCAGTTTCAATCCACTCATACTTCTCAATGCTCTCAACTTACACAGTAATAATGATACATCTATATATATATATATATATATA